>PVJA010014703.1:0-46884 GCA_004027025.1 Myocastor coypus | reverse complement strand
CTTTTCTCTCTCTTTCTTCCTTCTCTTCCTCCCTCTCTCCCTTCCTTCCTTCCTTCCTTCCTTTCTGTGATGACCCAACGAGTACTTAACATGTACCAAACACTGTTCATATAAAGACAAGGCTAGTCTGGCCCTGACTGCTTTGGAACTCACTTGAGAATAACTCTTGTGGCTCTTTGCAAAGTGGAACAGCAAGCCTCTGGGATAGACAGCGAGAGGGCATAAAACTGGGGGACAGTGAGGACAGACTAGTAATGACTTGGGCCCCTAGGCTGAGAAATTGAACTTGCTCTTGTAGCCCCTGAAAACTTTGACCAGAGGACTGCTCTGAACTTAATGGTACTCAAGGAAGACAGGTCTGATGTGCACACAGGTTAACCACGGACAGTTAATGATTTGAAGCCACTTGGTCACTAAAAGCTGCCTCTGAGCTTCCCTATGAGCCCAGATGTAGGGCCTGGGGAGAAGAGGTAGCCCAGGACATTGTCTGAGCATTGGGTCAAGCTGTGCTTTCTGGAGATACGTGGTCTTGGCTTTGGGTATCCTGCTCTGTCCCTCTATGTTGGTTAGGCACAGTCCCTGTTGCTATGACAAAATGCCGTTGTCCAGGTGGTTTAAAATATTCTTGTCTGGAAAGTCCAAGGTAAAGGTGGGGACTGATTTGGTTCTCAGCAAGGGACTCTTACTGGCTTTTAAATGCTCACCTTTTCGTTGTGTCTCAAAAGGTAGAACAAGAAGGAGCCCTGGCATCATCCTCTTCTCATAAAGGCAACAGCCCCCATTTAATCTTTGTCACCTCCTCTCAGTTTAGCTGAAAATGGTGACATTGGGAGCCAGAGTTTCAAAATACAGGTTTCAAGGGGGCCACAAACACTCAGTCCCTAACAGTTCCTATAGCCACTTACAGCACATTTTTTCAGCTGCAGATTGAGGAGGAAGCTCATAGATCTCTTCAAAGCATTGCCATGAAGCTCGAGTGAGGTGAGATTTGTCAGCTGTCAGCATGGTGCCTGGGACACAGGAAGGGAGCAAGAGCTGGAAGCTACAAGGTACAGATGGGTCCAGAACTGCAATGGAAAATTTTTTAAGACTTGGGGAACAGATGCAAAAGATGAAGGAGAGCGAGGTCACAGAGGTGGTGGCGGGGATCGAAGCCAGGGCGATGGAGAGAATGATGTCAACAGACAGAAATAGGAGAGCCTGGGAAGGAGCCAGTCTGGGGGGAGAGATTGATGGGTTTGATTGTAGATGTGATGCATTGGAGAGATGGCTGCATACGAAGTGGAAATTTCCAGCAGACAGCTGGGTTTATTTACAAGAGAGGATATATGGCTGTTAACGACAGCTCCTGGGGGACACCAAATTGGTAAAGGCTGAAATTTAAGAGGAAAGAAACAGAGAATTCAAATGAACCTGCGTAGAACCAATAAAGTGGAGGCTCTTGCCTATGTGGTAGGGATTTAGCTTTAGAAAGTTTTTGGGTTGAAAACGAATACAAGCCTGGTGTGGTGGCTCACGCCTGTAATCCCAGCACTTGGGAGGCTGAGGCAGGAGGATCGTTGTGAGTTCGAGACCAGTCTGCGCTACAAAAGTGAGCTCAAAGCCAGCCTGAACTGCACAGTGAGACCCTGTCTCAAAAATAAAAAAATAAAAAAATAAAGAAAAGAAAATGAATACAGTAGGGCAAAGGCTGGTTGTGGTGCTGCCCGTCTGGGTGTCTTCCTCAGTTCCCTGCCTTGATTTGCACATTGTAGGCACAAGGATATGGGCAGGATCTGAAGCCCAGTCAAGTCTCAGACAGAAGCTTCCACCTGAAGTATTTAGATTGTGGGCTTCAGGCCAAGAGGAAGTGGCATTTTCAGTAGTTAGACAAAAGTAGTTGAAACATTTTTGAGCTAGGATATTGTCTCCAAATACTGCAGAGTCCCAGGCAGACTGTGAGGGCCTTAGCAGGTCAGGATCCAATTAAAAGGGAATTATTTTCCCATTCCACCCCTAAGGAAATGGATCAACAAAGAGGTTCAATGACTGTTTTATAACTTGACAGATGTAACGGCTCAGACAGAGGTATGGGGCTTAGAAGGCCTCCCCTTTCTGAGATGCCAGGTTATTTTCTCTTCAGTGCGATCTGTCAGTTCTCCCAGCCATCAGTTGAAATCAACGTTTGATAGAGTCATGCCAGCTAATGAAAAATAGCCACCATCATCCAGTTACAGCCAATGAAAAGGAAGACGTACTTGAGATGTGTCCCACTTACCCCTAACTTCTCTCTCTTTGTTTCTACCACACAATCCTCCCAGTCCTCTAATATTAGTCAGATATAGTCTCCCTTGCTGAAATAATTCTTACCAATAGTCCTGATGTCTTTAGTCACCAAATGCTTTGGATTTTCCTTATTTACTGTTTTCTGAATTTTTCTGGGCTTCTCACTATGCCATCAAGATCACTCTTTCACTGGCCTCCTTGACAGCTTAAGCTTGTCATTGGCATGACACCTCATAGGCCTTTCCATCATGGTTTTCTTTAGAGAACTCTGTGACTGCTTTCCAGTTAAATTTGGACATTCTTTTCATCCCAAGCAAACTATTTTTCTCACTGTGTATACTCTCTTGCCTGGCTTCCTCGATCCATTCTCATTATATCAATTACCATCAATATAGCAATGACTCCTAAACTTTACCTTCAGCTCACATTTTTCCTCCCAAATTTCAGACTTCTGTATAGAAATGGGAATCTTGGTTCAGCCACAAATCTCTCACGATCAAAGTATCTGAAATATCTATCATCCTCTACCACATTTTCCCCTCTCCCATGGCCTCCTCTATGAAATTTGAAGCCTGAGCGCCAATGTTAATTCTTTTCACTGTCATGCTGCTCAGCTCCTCCTCTGAAGTAAATTTTTCACCAGCTACTGCCAGCATTATTTACATCTCTCCAGTCCAGAAGATGGTGATTGCACCTTGAATAAGAAGGAAAAAACAAGCAAGCTCTACAAATACATGGGGTGGTTAAACTATCACTGTCACCACTTGCATCTTCAAAGTAGACTACCACAAAATGATCCATGCATCATACTACAACTTGCTGTTTAGATTTTGGGAAGCGGGTAGTATACATTACAGGGAAAGCAAAACAAAAACAAAAGAAAACCAACCCAAATCAACAAAACATTGAGCTTTGTATCAGAACGTGCATTCCCTTCTTCAGCTTCCAATGATTGTATGAAAATCCAGGGGGATAAAATGTCTTGACCAAGCCATAGAACTAGTGGTGGTAGCCTTACAGGTCTTTTGAGCTTCTTCTTCTGTATTCTTGTCTTCCAAAACATGGCTTTCCTTTGTAAGATGTGGCACCCTGTAACTAACAGTGACTCAGGGAACACATGCACATTAGATTTATTGGCATTCTCTAGGAGCACTGCAGCTGAATTTTGGTCAGTTTTTCAGGAAATTTTCACACTGGATATGAAGGTAGGCTATGGACATGACCAAATTAACCAAACCATACACATCTTTTTCCCTTCCCATCTAGGTAGCACCCATTAGTTACAGCCCTATCTGCCTAATAAGCCTGGGAGAAGCCCCAACTTTTTGACACAGGTAATTAGTATCTAGATAATTAGTATCAATTAGAATTTATAAGAAGATTGGAACCCATTTCTCATCCTTTTGGAAGTTATTGGAGCCCCCACTTATTTTATTTCTGGAACCACTGCATATGGGAAATTGGCCAGTGCCTTATTTCCCATAGCATGTCTGTGTATTATCATAGAGTAGGAAGTTCCTTGTTTTAATAACACCTGTATTTCTTGTGTTGAAATCAGGAAAAGAAGGTTTGCTGCTTAATTACTTCATTTCCACCTTGTTTTTTTCCCCCCAGTAATCCAACACTGTGCTGAAGCCTGTGCTGGGTTCAGAGTTTCTTACTTCTGAGAGTTTAGGAGACTGAAATCTTTTCGACTTCTAGACACAACAATTTGGGTACCAAGAAAGGAAATGAATAGGTATAAATCAGAGCTAATAATGAAAGATGAGCCCTTAGAGTTTACAAGCTTTAAACCAAAGGTCATATTCCTACCTGATAACTATCACACAGCTTCCTATACTTCTCAGCTTTGTTATGCGGTTCTTTCTTTATATTCGTTTTTGACAGTTCAACAAAAACAACGTTTCTGAAATGATGGGATCTGTGAGACTCAAAAACAGTGAACCAGATGGCTAGGACAGCAGGAAACACATCTTGTCAGAAGTGGAGAGGTAATTGTGAAGCAATGGAGGGAAGGTGGGAGGGACTGCAAAATGATAGCAAGGGAGAAGAGAGAGCAACTATGTCACTGTAATAATTTTAATGAGAAATTTCTGTTGGGTTTAATGGCATTTTGTTAATTGATCATAGATATTCATTGACTGATTTAGAGTTAGCATACCCTTGCTACCTTGAAAGATATGAATGGGGTGGCACTTTTGTGGAGAAATTAGAAATAAGATAAATGCTTGGGAAGGGACTGCACAAAAATGCAAGTTCATGCCTCCAGGAGGCAACAGGTCTAGAGATAGAGCTTTCTACTATGATGCCCAAGCACCAGCTTGGCAGTGCTCTCCCACCTTTCTCCTCATCTCCTGGGTGACTGGTCTCTAAGGATTATGTCCCATTTGTTCTTTCATCCTTAGCCATTTGCACCATTCCAAGCACATAAATTTCAGTCAGTTGCTACTGTGTTATTATTTCTCTCTGCTCTTTGGCTGCTAGAGCTCCTCCTTCTATCTGAACCAGCTGGCAAATTCAAAATCGTCCCCCTTGTGATCTTATACCCAATCGTTCTACTGTCTTCCATGCTTTCACTCTGCCAAACAAGTCTTTCCAAAATGCTTCCTTTTTCAAACACTGCTTCCTTGCTCACAGATACATAGGATTTCCTTGCTGCATGTGTCATTGAGTCTGTTCTTTCTAGCTCTTGAGTCCGCCCCATTATCATCATCTGTACATATGCACCAGTACAGTTGAAGAAATTTCTAAAGTACAAATGCAGTGTTCTTCACTCATGCCTATACTTAGATTGAATCCAGAATTGAGTGTGTAGGTTGCTTCTCTACTGGCCGTGAGTGAGCTTGACTTGACTTTTCTATAGTCCAGTCACCAAGCCCTGTGTCACACAACAAGACTTTCATGGGTGCAGTTCATTCATTTTTGGACTGTGTATCATGAAACAGAAGATCAACAAATAATGATTCTTGCTCTGAAGGATCTCATGCTAAGCCAGCACTCTCAGCTGGTGCCCATAGGGCATTTTGTACATCTCTACTGAACTGAAAAATGGTTATGGTTCCTTCTTTGTACGATCTTGAACAAATGATATAACTTTTTTTCTGGCTCAAGTGGGGATAGCAACAGGGCTCTGTCTGTCTATCTATCTATCTATCTATCTATCTATCTATCTATCTATCTATCATCTCTGAAATATTTAGAACAGTGGTGCATTACTTATAAACATTCATCAAACCTATTGTTACTTAGACTCTATGACACATAGCACATGCTAAAATATGCAGTCTGACAATATGTTGTGTTGTGTGTGTGTATGTGCAGTTTGTTGTGTCAGCTAGGCTGTAGCTTGGGTGCCTCAGGCTCTTGACTGCGGTAGAACCTCAGTAGATCCTACTGTGGTAAAGGCATCATAATGCTTTGTGCAAGGCTCCAAGTTTGTTCCAAGAAGGTTCTTGTTGGGTAAGTGTGAATTTACAGGAAGACTTAGCATTGACTGTCATAGTCAGCATAAAAAGACCTTGAGAAGTAGATAGGGTTGGTCTTTTTTAAAAATATATTTTGAAGTCCCGGTGGTATAGCTCAGTGGATTTAGTGCTTGCTTAGAGGAAGCGCAGGGGCCAGGATTCAGTTCCTGGCCCCTTGTGCCGTGCCGGTCCCGCTCTAGAGCTTGCTGAGCCAGTGATACTGGGCATGGTGGTGCGTGTCTGTAATCCCAGCCCTTGGGAGGTACAAACAGGAGGATCACTATGACTCAGCAGTGAGACCCTAAAAAAAAAAAATGGAAATGGACATGAAAAAAAAAAATATTTTGTGCAGGGTCTACAGGATCTCACTACATAGATCAGACTTGCAGTGATTCTCCTGTTTTCAGCCTCTCAAGCACTGGGATTACAGATGCGCACCATCACGCTCACTCCCCATCACTGTCTCAGTGCACGCTGGAGGCAGGGCCAGCATGGTACACTCGGGAATGAACCCCAGTCCACTGAGTTATCTGGCCGGCCCGACAGGGTTGGTCTTAAAGGGCATACTAACTGGTGAACGGTTACGGGGGAGAAAAAAAAAAGATCTTTTATTCCTGACCAAATTCACAGGAAAAGGAATTTACTGAGAGATTAGTCCTAGCCAGCCATGTCAGTACACTCCTAGAATTCCAGCACTACGGGAAGCTGAGGCAGGTGGATGACAAGTTCAAGCCCAGCATGGGAAACTTAGTGAGACTTTGTCTTCAAATAAAAGTAGAAAGATCAAAAAGAGCTGGGAAATGTAGCTCAGAGGGAAGATGCTCTGTTTAATCCTCAGTAGCAAAACAAACTAAACCTGAAGACAAAAATGAATAGGATAAATGATAAATGAGATAAAAGCGAATGAAGGGCATTTGTTGGGTTGCTATTATCTTCTAGGTTCTGAGCTTGATGTGTACATAGCAACAGTTTCTTTATTCCTCACAGTAGTCCCGGATGGTGAATATTATCATCTCTAGTTCATGTCAAGGCAACTTGAGGCTCAGGTTGCCAAATTGGTCTCACACAGGTAGCAATTGTATGTGTGATGTTGATGCTGTGTGACAATTTCTAAGAAAGTCTGGCAAAATAGCTGTCATTTAATTGAACTTAACGAAGCACATTCAGTCTGTGTTGCATGTTAGCAGTCACCAGCTTTGTTTGCACTTTGGGTGAGCTCCTGCTGTACCTTCCACTGGGCCCTTGGCCTCCTGGAATCTGAGCAGAGGCTATGTCAATGAGTTTGTTCTTAGTGCACATACAGAAGATGTGATGTTCTATTTTCTGGTCATCTTTACATAGTAAAAATATGTTAAGGATAACTTGAGACATAACCTGGTCCTGATTTGAGAGTCATGAATAGACACCCTTCCTCCTTTCCTGTCAAAAATATCATTCCAGCATGATATCATAGCAATTATTAGCTATCTGTGTCCTGGCTCAGTGAGTGAGCCTGTCACTCAGGGCCTGAATGGAATGGGAAGAATAACACATATTTTTTATTGCAAGAGAAAAATGGGAAAACATGGGCCTCAGAATGGGGCTTCTGGGTGGCCAGAAAGAGCAGTGGCTGTACCTCACCCCCAGGAAGGCAGGGGTGTCATAACTGATGATGGATGAGTGACAGAGGTACTGGGGCTGTGGAACTGACATGGACCCTGACCACTGAAGGATCACTAGGCATCCTCTGGGGGCTCCTGTTTGTGTTTGCTGCAGGTTGGGGGTATAACTTGACTTTATTCTGTTGGAGGACTTTTTTTTTCTTAGGGTCAGTTTTTTTGTGTGTGTGTGTGTGTGTGTGTGTGTGTGTGTGTGTGTGTGTGTGTGTGAATACTGCTCTGTTCTGCATTTACATCAGGGCAAGAACATGTTGCTCAGTGTAGACCAGCTTGTTGTGTTTGTCCTCTGGAGAGGATCCTCAGTCACTGTCACATAAAGGCACACTAGAATTATTCTCCTGTCAGTCAGAAGATCTCTGGGTCAGAAGATCCCTGGAGCTGCTTATGAAGGAGAAGCAAGTGAGAGCAGTGGGCACACGATCACATTCTCTCAGTGCCATCTTATTCTCCTCCCACCCCAGAAATTCACTCTCTACCACATTTTGCGATTAAGAAAATAATTAAACCAACTATGACATTGTTAAACAAAGTGAGGTCACTTTGATTTCTAATCTTTGAAAACCTGCAATACGGTGGAAGTAGAAGAAAGCACAAAAGGAATTCTTAGAACCTGCCAGCTTCAAGTCTGCTCACCCGGGGCATGGTAACACATATAATTACCTGCAGTGATTACCCAGGTTATGGGGCAGGAGTACAGGGAACAAAAACAAATATGTTATGTCCTATATAACCTTATAGGCAGTTATTTGAGAACTTCACCTTGTTAAAATTTGGGGTTGAATAAAATGGTGAATAAATGTGCAAAAATACTCTGCAGCCAACCTGAGCACTGTGTAAAACATGCTCATTTTTTCTTTTAGAGGTAGAGGCAGAATGAGCACAATACTACTCTCTTCAAAATTTGGGCATAAATTTAAATCTGAATATATATATATATATATATATATATATATATATATATATATATCAGAATGAGATTTGTTTTGGCATATTGGTCTACACATACATGTTGATTACTTTCATCTCATTGCTCCTCCTGTTTTTGCTCTCTGAAATGTACATTTTTTATTTTTTAAAATTCATTTTAATGAGATAAAAAGATAAAATAGCAATGAAACAGTTTCAAAACAAGTTAGTAGGATGGTTACAGTTAATATCATGCATATTGTTGTCTTTATAGTTGTTATTCAGAGGAAAAGGTGCAGACCTGATATCTTGTCTAAACAATATTACTACAAACTTTTATTCTCAATGAATTAAGACAAGTAGCTATATATCTATATATATGTATTATTCTATATATACACATATATATTTGTTCTTCTTTTTAAAGTTTATAATACTAGGAGAAAATATCATACCATGTCTTATAAGTAGATTATAAATCAGAGATATAGTATGAATCATAAAACAAAAAATATAATTAAATAATAATCAGAAAATTAATTAAATATTAATGGATTAAAATTAAATTAAATATTTCAAAATACTATTCCAAAATTCAAATTCAATCATGATTCCAACTTAGAGGCTTCAGTTGCATATCATATGTATGAATCCATAATCAATTCACAGTGCTCACATAGCATTTGAATAGGTGATATATACAAAGATGTTAACTAAGAAAATTTTTTTGTGGTAGTAAAGAATTCCTAAGAATAAAACTCAATGTAAATACTGGAATGGCAAATATATGACCAGAACTTCTAACTGTTTGGGGATACGATAACACACAAAATTCTAGTATGTTGTGTACATGGACAGTGTTAATGATGCTTACTGGTGGCCAGATGGCACTTGTGGGACTGAGCTACTGCTATTTCCTTGATATTAACCCTGTAGACCAAGACAGAATCATGATCCATAGGGAACAGGAGAAGTCTTTTTGTAAAATATGCTGATGTACATATTCTGTTGCTGTATATAAAAGAATAGTTAGAAGACTGCTTTTGTATACCTCTTTTTCTCCTGTGTTTAATTATTTGCACTATTTTGTGGGTTCTTTCCATTCTCCTTTATGGAGTTGTGGTCATTTTGATCCTTCTCTAGAATATCTTTTAGTAAACTATGCAGTGTTGGCTTTGTCTTCATGAAATTCTTTAGCTGTTCTTTGTCTTGGAAGCATTTCATTTCTCCATTGAACTTGAGAGTTTTGCAGGGTATAGCAGTCTGGGCTGGAATTGGTTTTCTAGCAAGACTTGAAGTACTTTGCTCCATGCTCTTCTTGACTTGATGGTTTTTAAAGAGAAATCTGCCATTATTTTGATGGGTTTTCCTTTAAATGTGATCTGTTTCTTTTCACTAGTGGCCTCGAGTATACTGTTCCTGTGCTGAATTTTTGGGATCTTTTATTGCATGTCTGTGTATGGTTTTAATTAGACTGAGGATACTTGGAGTTCTATATGCTTCAGTTACCTGAATGTCAAATTGTTTCCCCATATTTGTGAAGTTTTCTGCTATTACTTCTTCACATATTCTTTTTATATCATCTGTACAGACTCCTTCTTTCTCATTGATTCCTATTAGTCTTATGTTGTTCATCTTTGCATCATCTTGCAAATGTTGAATTATTTTTTCTTGCATCCTAGTTGTTAGTATGAGATATTTTCTTACCTCTTCACTGGCTGCAATGATGTCTTTAAGGTCTGAAAGTCTATTTTCAATTTCATTGAAAGGTTCTTGCCAGCTTGTGTTCGAGGTTTTGAGTTTCTGTGTAGCACTTTGAATCTGCGTCATACATTCTATTACTTTCTTCTATTGCTCATTCAAGGATGCCATCATTTTTCTGTTCTTCTCTATTTCTTTTATCATTTTTAGAGACACTTAGTACTTCTTTTATTATAGGTATTGTTTCTTATTTTACTTCAGAAATTATTTCTGATCTGATTTCTTCTATGCCTGTCTGCAGTTGTTTCTTTACTTCAGATGCTATTATTTCAGAGATTTCAGGTATGTGATTTTTACTTTCTTCTATGCTACTGTCTCCTGTATTTGTTCTGGGTGGGTTGGGGCCTGAGAGTGCATTTTGCTCCTTCACTTTGTCATTTTGTACAGCCCTGCCTTCTCACTTTTGGTTTAGCACTTCAGTAGAGCGCTTACCTTAGCATCAGGTCTGAATCTACCAAGTTCAAAGTCATCCAGGTGGGTGTGGCCTGGGCCTGACTTCTGAGCTTTACTTCTTCCTGTTGCAGCACTTGGAGGCGAATGTGCTGTTCCAATCTGGCAAGATGTTCTGTTTCTGGATCAGCTAGGTGGGTCTTTTCTCTATTCTCTGTGCAGGAAGTTCTGCAGCAGTTTTCTACACTGGGCACACTGGGCCTGGTTTCTGGGTCTAGTGAGTTTCTGGCAGACCCAGGGAAGTCTCACACACGTGCCAGGCCTGGGTGCTGGGTTGAATCTGAAATGTACATTTTAAATAAAGGTTTAATGGCTCTATGTGAAAGTATGTCATGCAGGCTCTACAAAAATGGATACAGACCTGTTGAGCTGGACAAAGAGGAGGTCAGAGGTCTTAGCAAGATTCAAAAACCTGAATAGATTAAAAATGATTGGCAAGAGGTCATTGTTAAGGAGTGAGACAATTGTCACAGTGGAAATGCTTAATGTGCTCATTTTGTTTTATTTTTCTTGCTATGTAACATGGCGATTGGGGAGCCTATTATTTTATGCATTGCTTCATTTACATAAATAACCCCTTGCTTCATGAGGGTAAAATGAGACCCATAAATTCCAAAAGGGAAAATTTCTGAGGATTGATTTGGCCTCATAGTAGAATTCAGAGGCCACAGACCCAGACCAAAGCACAGGTTGCCCTTTCCAAGAACAAGGCCAGAAGGAAAGGAAACTTTTGCACTGAAAAAACATTTCACAGAGTCATACTGTCGTTATCAGAATGCAATGCATTGTGAAAGTCTCTTGCAATGCTGTTACATTTGCTCATGTGACATAAACTACACTTCCTTTGCTATATTGTTACTTACTATAAATTCCTTGGAAACTTATATAAAAAAACTTGGAGCTTTTTCAGTTGGAAGTATTAGGCTGAGGAAGAGAGTATTCTGCATTTTTAGTTACTAGGTTTCTTAATGAAACCTGTAGTCCAAGTATAATTCTATAACTCATGTGAATCATAATCTCAGGTCATTGTTTTGTCACCAACGTTTTTAAACAAAGGAAGAAATGAAGAAGGAAAAACATTGCAGAGAAGTTCCAATAGCATCTTCAATACTATCTGCTTGTCCAATACAGCTACATACAACGCCAAGTATAGGGAATGAGTCCACTTTAAGGAAATGAATTTTAAATGAAATATTTTTTTTCTTTTTAAATTTTATTTATTATTTTTATTCTTGTTTCAGAACCTTTGTTTATTCACTCATTTTTATGGCCGGCTCAGCCTGCCCTGAGGGCAGGGCTGGCGCAGCATGTGGTGCTGGGAATCGAACCACGGTCCCTGAAGCCGCCCAAGCTTTCCCAAGCAGGCGCTTTAGACCATTGAGCCATCCCGCCGGGCCCCTAAATGAAATATTAATAAAGGTTCACACTTGTAAGTTAGAGAAAATCCAACTCAAATTTATTTAATATAAAAGGGAATTTTTGGCTGTGGTCTCTGGCATGGCTGAATTGTTCAAGTCATTCTCTCTCTATCTCTCTGTCTCTCTGTCTCTGTCTGTCTATCTGTCTCTCTCCTTTAATTGGCTTAATGTGGCCATGGCAGACAGGAGAGGTAGCATATAGTCACTGAGAGTTGCACACATGCCCACAGCTTAGCAACACTGATCAAAACAAGAATACTTAGAATGCTTATCAGATACCTTCTTGCAAATTCTGAGAACATCATAGCTGTGAATGGCTTTGGCCTTTGCCCACATCTGAACTAAGTCAAGTGGCTGGAGCCAGCATGCATCAGCTGGCCAAGGCTGGTTTCCATATTGTTTCTACTGGGAAGGCGAGCATATTTCTCCAAAGAAAAGCCAAAGTCAAATGTGGACTAAAAATAATGAATAACAGATACACCTTCATTGTTTCTTCCAATCCTTGATCACCTGAGATCTACTTGTGACGTGAAATAGTAGCAGGAATGGTTACCTTAGCCATTTACATGATCCAAGCTCCTCCTTTCTATAGTACGGCATAGATTTGATCCCCAGAACAGTCTTGGGAGCCATAGACTGGAGGAGCTGAGACCTGCCTTGGTCCAGATTCTCCAATGGATACTGATGGTGTAGAGGAGGAGACTACCCCAGCCTCTCCTCCCTCTTCCTTCATCTGCTTGGCTTTGCAAGTGAGTGAGATTTGTGCTTCTTTGTATTATACCCTCATGACATTATATTGGTACAGGGTCTCACTATGCAGCTCAGACTCATAGTGATTCTCCTGTTTTCAGGCTCTCCAGCCCTGGGATTACAGGCAGGCACCACCATGCTCAGTCTCAGTGGCCAGCTCAGTGGGCCTGGGGATGGGGCCGGTGCCACATATGGTGCTGGGAATCTAACCCTGGTCCCTATGCTTGCTTAGACAAGCGTTTAGTCTGCTGAGTTATTCCACTGACCTTATGACATCATATTAACAGTGGTTGGTTTTACTTTCATATAAAGACCCCTTTCTAATTACAACATTCTCAGTTCATTGTTTTATTCTTTATCTCTGAGCTCCATGACATCTTCTTCCCAATACTCCTCTTCATCCTCATAAGCTATTTTTTCTTCCTTTGATGGCCTTAGCTCATGGTTCTATTGTCACACTTAACTGGATTGGCCTATGTTGCTCTTATGTGTGCGTGTATATCATTTGCTACAGTGTGCTTGGGTAGGGGATGCATCCCACTTTGTCCTGGTATTCTTTCTGTATCCTGTGTCTTACAGCTACTATTCACCTACTATCACCTCCAGTTTACTTACAAAGTTCAGCCAAAAAATGGTTGCATAAAAGGATTGAGAGGCATTATCTAACTTCTATATTTTATCTACTTTGTCCAAGGCCTTGAGATATTGAGATTTAGCTTTGTTAACACCTCAGCTAGAAGCTGAAATCTAGTGTGGATATGTATCTGATAATAACAGCATGAAATAGGGAAACTAAGGTGATGCACGTGGCTGAATATAAGCCACTGCTACCCTAAAGTTTATTGAACTAAATTAGGGATGCATAGTATAAAATCTAGCATAATCACAAACAGTAACAACAATAGCAATAAATTCTTTCAAATATACCTAAAACTCTGACATGAAATTGTAATGGTACAGTATACTAAAATATTTAACATAAGAAGGCAACAGTAAATGAAAGATAGGAACAAATGAGAATAAAATATGTTGAAAACAAATAAATTTAAGTGTGTTACAATTATTGTAAAATTTAAAATATGAAATTTAAAAGCAAAAGCCAGGCGTGGTGGTTCACGCCTGTAATCCCAGCACTCAGGAGGCTGAGGCAGGAGGATTGGTGCGAGTTCGAGACCAGCCTGGGCTACAAAAGTGAGCTCAAGGCCAGCCTCAACTGCATAGCGAGACCCTGTCTCAAAAAGACAAAAAAAAAAAAAAGAAATTTAAAAGCAAACATACCTAGCAAATAGCATGGAAGAACAAACAAATTTACCCATAGGAATAATTCTACTGAATGTAAGCAGAGTAAAAATAGCTAGACTCAACTATGTGATGTCTTCAGGAAAAATATGAGATTTAGGTTCTAAGACAAAGGAGGTGAAAAGTGGGGGCATGGAGAAAGATAGACATGCAGGCAGTAGCCAGCAGAGACCCCAAAGGGCTGCATTTACAAATATCAAAAGTCACTTGGATGAGATGATACACAGCCAGAAGAACACTTGCTTGTACCTGCAGTGGGACTGCAGAACACCAGGGAAGGTTTTAAGAAAGATCTGTACTACCAGTGTTTAGACTATGAAGACAATAATATGCAATGTATTAATTATTGGAACTGTCCTACTAACCTGTCGTGAAACTGTCTCATTGTTATTTCTTCCTCATTAAAATTAATAATAACAAAATAAAACAAAACAAAAAAGAGTTTAAGTTGATACCCACAAGGTAAAGAAGGTGATGAACTGAACGTACTTTTGCTGACAGGGAGAGACACGGGGTGGGTCAGCAGTAGGGGCTCAGCACACTGCAGTTGGTCCCTGCTTGATGGGGAAGTGAGAGGTGAAACAGGGTGGAGGCTGAAGTAGGTGCACAGTTGAAGGAGCCTGATAAAAATGGCTTTACTCGCCAGGGTGGTGGCTCACACCTGTAATCCCAGCATTTGGGAGGCTGAGACAGGAGGATCCTCATGAGTTCAAGACCAGTCTGGGCTACAAACGTGAGCTTAAGGCCAGCCTGAACTGCATAGCGAGACCCTGTCTCAAAAAGATAAAAAAAATGACTTTACTCATTCTTTGTATAACATTTGCTTTTGAGCAAACACATAAGATTACATTAGAGGGATATGGTCATAGGAAGGGGACAGAGGAAAACAAGGGACAGTGGATGAGATACTAGAGGCTCAGGGGCCCTGGTAGGCTTTGTGTGTGCAGTGGTATGCTGGTTTGTTATAAGGATATGGGTGGCATAATCTGAGTCCATGTGCCTTATGCCAAAAATGACTTTAAGCATTTTCCCATAAATGAGTATATCTTCATAGAGAGATGGTAGTTAATGTCATAGCGTGCCTACTTCAGAACCAAGACCTCAATGCAACTTCTTTTATACTTCCTTGTCTGTAGTGGTGACTACTGAACTGTTACAGTGTTTAAGATATAGAGACCAGGCTCCCACCTCTAAGAGCTTTTTCTCTGAGACAGGGTTCAAAACTCTGCAGCTCAGTGCTCTCCCAACCTGATGTTAATTCAGAAGTCTGTTGGACCATGCTTTGAAAAAGTAGATACTTGCTGAACTTTCTTCCTTGGTTGTTTCTTTCTGTACTATGTAAGTCTTTCTTACATAGAAAGAAAGCTCTTCTTTATAACTCAATGACCTAAAATTGTCAGAAAGAAAGATATGCAAAAAGTAATTTAAATGTCACACATCAACAACATTTCCTGTGTGCTTAAATATTGGAAATGTTATCAAACAGAAATAAATGTTAGGCAACAAAGTACAAATCAGTTGCTAGAGGAGCTGCCAAAACTATTTTCAGAGGTAAGGTTTGGATGATGCTATTCAATGCCAAATTCAATTTGCTCAGTATGTGAGGAAATCTATATCTCACCAGTGACTGTGGAAAAGAACAGGGGCCTTGTAATCTGACCCAAACTCAAATCCCAAATCCACTTTTCACAATTGTATTTCCTTACACAAGGGTGCCACAACTTTCTCAGTTGTGAGCTTCTTGTCTAAAATCAACGGTAAGAATATAGTTGTTCAAGATGTAGTTGAGATTAAATAGGGAAGTACACAGAAAATATCAGATCCAAGGGAGTGTTTGATCAATATCTGTTCCTTCTGGTACAGCATACAAGTATCCACATTTGAATTATCTCATAGTTTATAATAGCAAGGACTCATTCTAACAGCCCAGAGAATTTACTACCAGATTGTAAGTGTCTTGGTTACTCTTCTGTCATTGCTGGGACAAATATCCTTTTGTGCAAAAGACATTTTAGTCCATCTGGAAGAGCTGCCAAAGTCCCAACAGTTTCAGCAATGCTGAAAAGTCCAGGTTCCAAGCCTCTTCCAAGGTCTGAGGCAAACTCTTAACTGTGAGCTTCGATATAAAAGAAAAGTTAAACACATCCAACATTCAAAGGTACAAGATAAACATTACCAATCCAAAAGTTGTAAAACAACAGGGTAATACAGAACACTGGGACCTACACATGTCCAAAATCTAGCAGGGTAAACATTACATCCCATAGTTGCAACTGGGACATCTGAAGCAGTCTGCACTGAGTTGTGAGCCCCAAAGGCCTTACAGGGCTCTGCCCCTATGGCACTCTTGGTGGTAGCTCCTATGGCTTCTCTCTTAGGATAGATTTGCTCCCTCTTTGCAGTTTCCCTTAGACAATCCACATTTCTGGGTTTTCCAAACCATGTTTCTGGCTTTTCCTAACTTCTGGGGTTTCTGCTGAATTGGCTTCTTACTCTCTGCTTCACACACTGCCCTCTCAGGGGCACACTGCCTGGCCTCCCAGGCCTTCTTCTGAAATCTTAACTTAACAACTCCTGCATTCTGAATGTAACTAAAACCAATGTCATGTGGATGATGCCAAGGTCTGCTGCCAGCTGGAGCAGTAGTCAGGCTTCCTTCTCTCTTGGCTGTAGGGGTTGAGGGCCTGGATCACTGAGCACTCCGACTCTGATTCTGAAAAACAAATTCTCCATGCTGGCAACATTTTGGAACCTGGTTTGGCTGCTGCCATCATTCTGGTACTTGGGTACCAGGCAAAGTCTCTGGGCACAAGCAAACTTCTGACAGACTTTCAGCCAATCCATAGCTTGGACAAATGATCTGGAGTCCAACGACCAAAGCTGTCATTTTTTCCAGCAGAAACCTCCTCCTCAACCTGGCCTTTACAGGCAGGCTTTCTGTCAGTCTTCTGGTCTAAGCTCTGAGCAGAATCTCCCCTACAGAACAACTGAAGCTTTTCCAGCTCTTCACAAGTAAAGGGCCCAACCTTTCCAATCTCTGCTCATGAGACATTCTTTATACCCAGGCTTCAAGCCAGTCTTCTCGTATGAGCTCTGACCAGAATCTCCCCTACAGAACAGTGGAAGCTTTTCCACTGCTTCGTTTGTAGATGACATCTCTCAACCTTTCCTATCTGTTCCCATAAGCCATTCCCAAAAGCTTGTAATCTACGTGGTCAGGTTAGTCACAGCAACGACCCCACTTCTCTGGTACCAAATTCTGTCTTAGTTACTCTTCTGTCGTTGCTGGGGCAAATATCCGACACCCAAAATGAAGGAAGGAATGATTTATTTAGGTCACAGTTACTGGAGGTTTCAGTCCATACTTGGCTGGCTCCAAGGTGGAGAGGCACATGGCAGGGTGGCAGTGGGACAGCAGCAATGGTGACAGAGGGAACTGAATAACCAGGGGAACAGAGAGCAACAATGCATCTGTCTCTCTGTCTCTCTTGATATTGCATTCAAGCTCTCTGCCTCAGCCTATCTGCTCTAGGCCACACCCATAATCCCAGAAGGACTCAGACCCAAAGTCTCATCAGTACTAAAAACGCATAATCTCAGTGGATCATGACTCAAAGTCTCAAACTCTAGAAGTCTTTGCCCCATGGTTGTATGAGGCTTTGTGGGGATAACTAGATATAAACCATAACAGTAAGGAACCCTGGCAGTGGAAGAACTGAATTTAGTGCCCTAAGGGCATTCACTCTCGTGTTTTGGAAGAGTGACATACGCAGTGGTTGAGCTTGAAGGCGCTGAATCTTGATGAAGAGGCCCCGTTGCACAAAGCTGTTAAGAATTTTGTGAAATGCCAGTTCTAACTTCGGTGAGTCACCAGGTCGGAAGTGAGTCCGCAGCTTTGCACCTGAGCTCCTCGGCCCTGCTCAGTGGGCTCATTTGCCATATTCATAACTAATGCCTTGGCACCAAACACTGGGGGAAACATGGTTATTTTTTTCCTCTAAAGTCATAACTAAGACAACGCCCCTCAGGCTTCTTCTCCAGTTTAGGGAAAACCCAAGTGCTCATTTTTGCCATAAAATCAGTGTCACGCATAAGGATCCTTTCAAGGCAGGGTGAGAATATTTACTTTGGGCCTTTACACCCAAACCATTTCGGTGATAATTTCCACCAAATATGCCTTTCTAGATTAGGAAAATGATTGGAATAATTGCCAGGTAGGCTTTATAATACAGATCTCTTCTGCGGAATATATAGGGTATTTACTTATTTGATACAGGGTCTCACCATGCACTTGAACCTCATAGTGATTCTCCTGTCTCAGCCTCCACAGCCCTGGGATCACAGGCATGCGCCACTGTGCCTGGTCTCCAGCCAGTGTGGCCCTGGGGTTCCGGGTCCTCGAGGTACTGGGGAACGAACTCCAACCCCTTTTGAATTCTTCCTTTTTTTTTCTCTACTTCCTTCCTTCCTTTTCCTTGCTCCTCTCCTCTCCTTTCCTTTCTTATCCCTCCATCTCTTTCTTTTGCTGCCAATCTCCCTATACTTAATTATAATTAAAAAAACAAAACAAAACTAATGCCAGCATATGGATCAGAGGACTTTCTTAAAAGCAAAGGATTTCTTTCTTGCTACTTGAAGTTCTTAATGCAGGATAACATTTAAATTAGAAAACTAATGCTAGCTAGCAGAGGTATTTTCTATACTCATGGACTGAGGAACTCCAAGCATTTAAAATATATTTTGATCATATTTATTAAGGATCAGAAGGCTTTTGAGAGCTAGTTTAAAAAATCCCCCTAAGATCTAAAATAATTGCCAAAGGCCTTTTCATTTTGAAAGAATAAACAGGATTATGAGAATAGGTAACTTTTTCCTTGAGGAGCTATAAATGCAAGTCATTAGGAAAGTTCATCTGCACATTGGAATTCGTTCCTTCTAAGGTCTGTTGGATAATTACTCTTTCTAAACATGACAACAAAAAATGGACAGATGTGTAGGCAGATAGCTAGTCTGATGGATAAGATATAATGAATCTGTTCTTTTCATTGTTTTTAATAAAAAAGGGATATCTGATGGCAAGATTTCTTCAACATTCTTAATAGGAATATGTTCCTTAGGTTAAAGGAGGAAAACAAGGTGATATAGAACTTTACGTGATACTAGGATAATGAAAAATGTATCACTTAACAAGGTTTGCATTATTCAGAGTTATGCCCATGGAAGTGCGCTCTCTAATCCCCAGCCAATACGTTGCTTGGTAACCAGTTACCTGCACACCTGCTCTGTAGTTATAAGAAACAGTACATGTATGGTTATTGGCTGTATTTAACACTGAAGAAAGAGATAAAAATCCAACAAATATTAATATTTTATACAAGAATACATCCTTTGCCTTATTACAGCATTCACTGTTTAGCCAAAGATTTATTTTTATTTTATTTTATTTTAATCAGAAGAATAACTGCTTTCCCATCATACTGTCGCCTCCCCGGGAGTGTGAGAAAGGACTTAAATTCCTTTCAGAGCATCTGTAATCAACTCTGTTTGCTGCAGACAACAGATGCTACCATTAGGAGGGATTTTGCACTTAGGTAAGAGGGAAGGCTGAGTGGCGAATTTCAGTTTATAAAAGATTCCAACTGTGGAGGCAGAATCATTCTAGAATCGGTCTGACCTTAAGGGTCTGTCTACACAAAGGCTTGATGAATGCAGCCCTAGAAATATCAATCATTGTGATTAGGCTGTGGTGTCATTGGGTTGTTCCTGATTATTTGCCTCTTAAGTTACAGTAAAGAACAGTTCTACCATTGATTGTGTGACAGTGACCCTGTAGGGAGCCCTAAGAGGCAAGCTTTGGGACCAACACATGAAGCATGTGTATTTTTTTTTTTTCCCATTAGAGGGCTGATTGCACACTAGGCATTGAAGTCTCACAGCTGCTAGAAAGGATGTCCCAAGGGCCTCAGAGTCATTTCCTGTAGCTGTCAGGAGGATCACAGTATCTTTTTTTTTTTTTTTAAAGGAGAGTCAGAAGGTACATTTAGAGGTCAATTAGTTCACTGGTTCTTGGCTCTGCCTGCACATTAAAATCAGCCAGAGGATGTTTAAAACACATCAGCATTTGGCCCTTTGTCCAGAAGATTCTAATACTGGCTTTAAGGTAGGATTTAGACCTTAAAGGTAAGGAGGTGGAACCAGGAACCGTGGTCTCCTAACTGATGGTCTTTCATTTTTAAAGTAGCATCACCAGTGAAGAAGTCACGTTCCTGATCTATTAGCTACCACCACTTTCTCCCAGTATTAGTTACCATTGGTTAGCTGGAGTGAAGCTGATCTTCTGAGTCAGGGAGAGGGGATATTATGGCTGGATCTAGCTGCTCCCCCAATTTCTCATGCAGTCATAGGGAGACTTTTCAGAGGTGGCTGGATCTAGAGTGTGTAGTTACTGAATCAACCCACGGATTGGTTTGTCATAGTTCTGGCTGAGATTAAAGATGTGAGTGCATCACACATCCTAGGGCAGGTACCCTGCATACAATAAAAGGGACAGAAAGGGAACCAAAGTGCTTTTTCCTGCCACTTTCTCTGTACCTTCTCCTTTGAGATACCACCCTGCCTTGGAACCAGTGGATTATGGACTGGAACCTCTACTAACTGCGAGCCAAGTAATCCTTTCCTCCACTAACTTGGGGGGTATGGGTAACTTTGTTTCAGCAACAAGAAGGGTAACTAGGAAGGGGAGCAGTATTGCATCAGTGCATTCCTGCCTCTTCCTGCCACTGCTTCTTGGAAACCATTCTGGAGCCATGTTTGTTAGTGATTTGCTGAGAAAGCTCTAAAATGAATCTCTTAATTAAATGAGCTTCATGGTCATTCACTTCTTTAGAATATTTGCCCTTAGCCCATTTTCTGTTGGATGTGACATTCACATGTCACCTATGTCCTTCTGTAAACTAAAGGGCAGCATTTCAAAATCCAAATCTCAATATTACAATAAGTCCAAACCGACCATCAATCTCTTATACATTGTATAGGGAGAAATTAAAATCTTCAGGCCATAAAATCCAAAAAAATTTAAGCCCCCAAAAATATTTTCTTGGTACACTGATTTAAAGGCCTAAAGAAAAAAAATCAATATTTCATCTTCCTCAATTTGTTATTTTGATCAGTGTTAGTCAGAGTGTTCTTGATCCTAGATAGATTTGGAAAATTTTCAGGAATGAAAATCAGGGCAGAATTAGGCAGAATTGGAAACTTCTGTCCCTTGAAAATTATCCTGACAGAATTCTTGTGTAAAGAATCTAGGGTTAAAAACATTCAAAATAATTGCTTAGATAATAACACAAGCTCCAGCCTAGGAACTGTTTCCCCCCATTAGTGGCAAAGCTGTAGTCTCAGAATATATTACTTAGTAGCATTATCATGGGTTGAAGAAGAAATGCCATAATAACTTGGCACCCCAAGAGCACCTCAAAGAGAAAGACTTCAGCTTCACCAGGAAGCTCTTTGGGTGATGTTTGAAACATGCAACCTGTGACCTTAAACACAATTACACATGTGCTGGCACTGCCAACACAGCAACCAGAGCACCTGCACACCTGCATTCTTCCTCTGATGTGCCATGCAGAGCCAAAAGGTGGCTAGGTTTGTGGACTCCAAAGGGAGATTATGACTTTTTGAGCCACTGAATAGCTGTCATATCTCAAGCTAGTAATGTGATTTTTCTAAACCTCACTCTCCTCACTTGTGAAATGAGGATCCATGGGATCAAATGAAATAACCTACTTAAAATATGCATTGCTGTGCATGGTGCATAATAAGGGCCCAGTAATAAATTATTATTATTATTATTATTATTATTATTATTATTATTATAATTATATTTTTGGCCTTGTTCACTTATGGAACTTATGGCCAATGGTCCCCTATGCTGAAAGGTCTGGTCCATTCCAGCTAAGGCTTCTTCACCCTGACACATTGTTCAGGTCTTGCTGTCTCTATCCCTGGATGGACCTGCTATTGGAATGCACGTGGCCATGTGCACTGATAGGCAAAATTTTATTCATTCTTTGTGGTCGGCCATATTGCTTGGTCCTTGGCAGACAGGCCGTCAGTGTCTCTTTCCTTGTGTTCCTACCTCCCAGTATACCTGAGATTGATAAAGTAAACATCTCCATTCTGCTGGGCCTGTGCACTTCCTCAGGCTGGGAAGGGGTATTTCGGTCTATGTTTCCCACAGTAACCAGCACATGTGGAAGTTCGTGAGAAGTGTTTACTGAAAGAATGAGCTTGCCCTTAAGAGGAAAGGCTCTTTCCAGAAGGAAATTTCAGGTTTTCAAGCTCTGCCTATGTGGTACTTTGTGGAGCAACAGTCTTTTGATTTAGTATTTGAAACTTTGTTATTGACATAAACTTTAAATGAAAAAGAATCTTAGAGTGCAAAATATTGATATTTTCCCTTCAAACTACTTCTTGAAGTCTAGTTTCAAAACTAAGATTTTTTGGTGGGGAGGATATATCACACTTAAAATTTTAACTACTTTCTTTGTTGAAATAACTTGTAAAACTAATGATACAGTTGATGAACTCTCTTAAGCAGATCGCAATAGTGCAGGATAAGTTTGTTGATCTCAAGGCAAACAGCTCAGATACTGATGTTCAGAGTTATTCTTTTAAAAAAAAACTTCGAAAGGTCAGTTGGTTTATTGTCATGTATTTAGCAACAGTGTACAAAGCAATCTTTTAGAGATGTCACTGTATTAATTTCATGGCTTTAGCAATTGTCAATTTTATATTTCCTTGGGAAGCAATTAATATATTTAGGAAATTCTCTTGGGTTTCATAAACACCACCAATTAAAGTGTATTGATTTGGCAGGAGTTTTCTCCTTGGTATTCATTTGCAAAACCAACAAGCAACTGGTGTGGCTTTGTCTAACCTGACTGAGAGGAAAAATGGGACAACCGGAGATAGCCTTCTCCCCTTAGAAGTTAATTAGTTCTACAGCTAGAACTAGCCTATAAGCACCTGGAGGGCAAGAATAATAGCTTATTCATTCTTACATCTCACCCAGGGTCTTACTGAGTCCAGGAACATAGAAAGGACAGAGACTGTGGTCCACAGCAGGAAATTTGCATAAGCGGAAGGACTTTTAAGTGTCGGAGACAAAACAAAGGAGACTGCTTCTGGCACCTGGCGCTAAGTAGGGCATGGAGGCCCAGCCCAATAGCCCTTGTTTCTAGAAAGCCTGGGAATGGCTGGGGAAGCCCAGTCAGCAGCTTCAAGAAGTGGTACAATTCCTGGCACACACTTGAGGTAGAATACATTTTTATACAAACTTGAAGCTCCATTGTCTTGGGATAGACATTCCACTGAAGAGTAGTTCTTCTTATTTTTTATGTGTGTGTGTGTGTGTGTGTGTGTGTGTTGTGTGTGTGTGCCTATTTATGAATGTGTATGTGTAAGAACAAGGGACTGGAGTCTTTCAGAGGCTCATTTTTATGTGTAAGGATCAACAGATATTTTGAGATTGTGATCTGGTGGCCATTCTTTCTTCAGGAAGCACAAAAGACACAAGTAGGTAGAAAAAAATTGTATTTTATTTTCTTATTCTATTATAAATCACCTACCAAGCAATTTTCTATCCCAACATGTATATCAGAGCTGGAACAAAATGAGACTGTTTAATTAGAACTAGGATTGACACTAGATGAGGGATCCTTTGCCTTAAGGATTAGATATATATGGATACAGATTTATTGAACACATACTATGCGACAGGCCTTCATGAAGCTTGCATTGATATGGAAAAGGCAGGCAATAAGAAATGGGTAAATTATGCTGTGTATCATATTTGCACAGTATATATTGAAACTGTTCAAAGGGTAGGAACAACTGGGATGAGGAAAAGGAAGAAAGAAAGAAAGAAGGAAGGAGAAAAATATATGTATACACACAGGATAGCTTGGGTAATTGTACTGCTGATTTCTGCTAGTCTCTTGAAAGGTAGTTAATGCTTAATTTTTTTTTTCTTTTTAACTTTTTGACCAATTTTGCATGCCTATTTCTGGTAATCTGAACAACTAATTTGTTTTAATTTTAGTTTTGCATTTTAGAGAAAGGTCTACAGGGTGTTCAGGGTCTCACTACTAGATCAGACTCAGTGATCCGCCTGTTTACAGCCTCCCAAGAGCTGGGATTACAGGTGTGCACCACTGAGCTCAGTCTCAGTTGCTGTCTCAGTGTGCCCTGGAGGCAGGTCTGGCATGGCAGGCCCAGCGATTGAACTCCCAGGCCCTGTGCCTGCTTGCAGGTTCTTTCATCCACTAAACTGTTTGGCCAGCCCTGAACAACTAATTTGAAGACAACAATATACAATATAACAACCATTGTTGAATTCCTAAAAAAAAAAAAAAAAGCATGCGGTGAAGAAAATCAAAACAAGGCATTTGAGATAGGTTGATGAGGGACGATCTCCTTAGCAAGAAAATGGCATCTGAACAATAAATATGTGTGAGGAAGAACATTCCAGGTCAGAGGATCAGGAAGTGAAAAGGCCCTGTGTAGGGCTGTGCCTGGTGTGCTTAAGGAAGAGCAAAAAGCCAGCACAGTTCTGTGGTGAGTAGAACACAGTACTTCAGTAGATCTGCAAGGCAGAGAGCTACTGATCATGCAGCCGTTGTAGAGTGTGACTAAAGAGGGAAGCTGTGGAAGTTTTTGAGTGACACTATCGCTTTCATGGTTAAGAGGATTGTCTTCACTATGCAACTGACAACAGATTGTGAGGGGACCAGGGTGGAAACTCTGTGAACAGCAAGGCGATCTTGACCCTAGCCCACAAACAGAATGGCCATGGCCTCTAGTCCGGGGGGTAAGGAGATGATAAGATAAAGCTAGCTACAACATAGCCTTTAGGTCAGTTCCCTTTAACTATCAAATAGTTTGAAGTGTTTATTATTTTCTAGGCAACTAGGAACTTGCTAGGGGCCAGGTGTACAGAGTTATATAAGAGTCAGTTCCCACTTTGAGGGGCTCAGTAACATTGGAAAGACATCTACAGAAAATACTAAGATTATTCTAATGTGTAGTGGTGAGTGCAACAGAAATATATTCACAGATCAATGCAGACCCGGGACAGGGACAATGGCCTGGATACCTTCTTCAAGGAGCTGAATTTAAAAAAGAAAACAAGAGCTTCACAGTACTGTCTTCCCAGGTGGAAGGAACAGTAAGATCTGTGGAACTATTGAGTTATACATTTCTGTCTTACCCTTCTTGGAGAGGCTTTGGGTTCAAAGTGTTGACCCAAGGATTCCCAGCTTTCTTCCTGTGCCCCATGCACCTCAGCAGGCCAAGTGCTGCCAGGTCTGCTTTAAGGAAAGAGTGTCAGGCAAGGAGAACGTCCAAGTGTAGAGATCTGCACTGTGAACCTACTCTGGTGGGAAGGGTAAAGCTGGGTGGTCAACTGCCTTTTCCTCATGGGAAGATGATAAGCCATCCAGGAATTCACCTGCAGTTTTTCTCAGGAAAGTATTTCATATTTTGAAATGAGAAAGGAAACAAACCAAATGTGGTAAGGTAGAGTTTGAGAAAGAGCAAGGAATATGGAGCTTGCTTAGCTACAGGATGAGAAGGCATGGAGTGGAGGGGAAGGGACCCTTGAGTGCTTAGATGCAGGTGACAACAGGGCCAGGGGTCTTGGCAGCAATGGCTATGTTTCTCTGGCTGGTCCTGTAGACAGGCAGAGCTGTTAGGAGTATTGGTCAAGATCAAGGGTTGTGTACTTGGGCTGGCGGGTCAAATCCTAGTGCTGTTGCTCACCCTGGGCTACTTGTGGGCAAGCAACTACAAGGGGAGTTAATGATAGGTAGAGGCCACTTAGTAAAGTTTATATGTAGCTCCTTTGGGCCATGTCTAGGTTGATAATCCATCTCCATCTGATAGTGAACTTTGTCCCTCCTGGCAGATGAGGAGAGAGATACAATCCTTAACTTATATCCTGTTCCTCAACTGTCTTTCAGCTCAAAATAATCCACTTTCCAAAGTGGCATGCTTTGAGGTAGCATACCCTGCCACCCCAGGAGTGCCTACCTCATGAGGTTGCTGTGAGGACCTTGTAAGCTATTGTTTATGCAGATGGCTTAGAACTGTGGCCAGCACATAGTAAGTGCTACTTAAAGATAAGCTGTTCCCACTGCTACAACTCCTGCCCTGTGGAGAGCATTGATGAGGCATTATGTAAGAAGACATAGTCAGCACAGGGAAGGCCAATGGGACCCAGGATGGGGCCTGTTCCCTGTGTGAGTCCAGGGATTCTCATGAAACTCAGCGAAGGGGGACGGCCAACAGTCAGAACTAGATTACTCACCAGCTCTGGCGAGGGAAAACGGAGACAGTTTTAATTTGAAGTAGAAAAATAAAGAAATGAGATGCTTCTCAAGCGTATTGTGAAGCAAATTCTTTTTGGTTGTGTGTGCTTAGGGACCTATAAGAAGTTGTAAATTGCTGGAAGCTAGATGCAGAGGTGGCGTTATATAGCAACTCATGGTGAAAAGGTGAGTAGAGATGAAATCAACATGGTCCTTAAGTGCCCTTCTAGTGACCTTGGCTCTTATTCTACAGTTGCCAGTGAGCCAGGGAAGGATTTTTAAGTAGAGGTAACATAATCCGATTACTTTAATAACTTTGCTGGCAGCAGGAGCATAGAAATAACATTGTCAAGACCAGAGAGAAAATGCAATCAGCTAAGAGGCCTTTGCAACACTTCTGAGAGGAAGAACACGGCCAGGATTAAGAGGTAGACAACAGGGGCAAGGAAGAGATGGTGGATTTGAGGGACAGGGAAAAAGACTGGCCTGAAATTGCAGACAGAGAGATGAGGCTTCTAGCTTTGGATGGGGGAGCAATTTCGGGAGAAAGAAGCTCTTGTGGGAGGTGGTGCGATCACTGCGGCTCCTGTTAAGCTTGAGAGGCCCATGTCCCAGCAGAGGTGTCAAATGGGTGGGGCAGAAGACTGCAGGTTACTATAAGGATTGCACAGGGAGCAACAGGAATTACTGGGAGTAAGGAAATGAGAAAAGGCTAAAGCCGGAAGCAGGTAGGTACGGCAAGAGCCATGATGACCATTACTGTGAAGAAAGTCAGGCCCACAGAGACACAGTGAGGAGAAGAGAGGGGAGGTGTTGAGGAAGAGTGAGGGGAAAGGTTTCTACAGGCCTCAAGATGAGATTTGAGATTTCAAGAACCTAGGACATTTGTTGGTGCACTTCAGTAGACCGGCTGGAGGAGAAGGCACTCTTCAGCACAGAAACACAGGAAGTATGTGCATGAAGTCACAGAAACACAGGAAGTATGTGCGTGAAGCACAAAGCATGCTGGGAGAGAACTTAGGTACTAAGGAAAGAAGAGAACAGGAGCTGGAGGGGGCTTCTGGGTCTAGCAGGACTCTCCCCAGCTTGCATCACCTTGAAACACTATCAGGAGACAGAGAATACTTGACAACTCATATATTCTACATTTAATGTGTATTACTTCTAGAATATTCTCTAACTCAAGTTTCTAAAAGTTATCAGTGCATCTCTTTAAAATCCCCATCAGATGACATGACTGAGATATTAAGTGAAGACTCTGTATATGTAATTGACATTTTCATTTTGTTTCTATCAAATTTTGACCTTTGCATTTTCTACAGTATGTTTTATTCAACATACTAAGTGGCTCTCTGGAAGCTTCCTCTGATTGCATGGCTGTGTGTACTTTGTCCCACAAGCTCCTTTTGAAACATGCATTTAAATTGCATATTAAAATACACATTTTATCCCTCAGCACAGTTCAGAAATCCAAAGCCATTAGTTAAGTGCTGAATGGTGACAAAACCCATTTTTATGATTCAAGGGAGCGCATGTTTCATGGGAGAAAAGAACAGAGCTCTTATTTTGGAGAAATGGTTGGAGCACTATGGGAGGCATATTGGGGATAATTATAAACATAGTTTTTCCTTGCACGAATGAACCTTAGATAGTTAGTTAGGAATATTCTGAAACAATACAATTATCATGGAGAAAACACTCAGATGCCTCATTGGACCCAGTAGTTTTTTTTTTATATTAGCTGTAACACCTGCCATTTCATAGTCTCCACTGCCACCTCCAGTCGTGAAGTGAAGGGGGACCCATGACAAGCATTGGGCTAATTTAAAGCCCCAAATAATGAAACATTAATCAAATTGTGTACAGCCACTCCCATTGTCTGGATTTGCCATGTAGAAGAGATTTCCTATTTGTTGGAATGAAATGCATTTGATCTGAACTCTTCATTTGACAACGGTGAAGAAAGTGGCCTTCGCACACCAGGCACCATGCTGGGATCTGGCATGACAGAGACTCAGATAAACAAGCTTCCCGCCTTGATATTATTAATGGTTACAGTACTAAAATATTAATTACATTTATGAAGAATGAAGGCGACAGTCCAGAGAAGCATAGCTATATTCACAGACAGGAGTGTGGCTCTAAGGACACCAACTCTGCTTATCACTTCAATGTCATGTGGTGCAGAGAAATTACTGACTCGCTTTCTGATGTCTCCTCCTGTCGGGGGACGGTTACTATGCATCACGCTGACCCCTGCTCTGGCCTTGCTTTCTCTGTCCCATGGGAGCTGGGGAGACGTACTTGGTGAGCTGGGGAAGACTCAAACCTGCTTTGCTCAGGTCTCCCTCTGCCTTGTGTGGATCTACCCTGGAGCTCAGGCACCTTGCAGTGATGGCTCCAAGACTGGCTGGTGCCTCCCAAGACTGGCTTCCAGTGGTTTGTGACGGGTAAGAAAAGATAGACAGCTCTGGATAATGACTCATCTCATGGTGACTCCAGGTGAAGAAGGGAAGCCATAGAGGTCCTAACCCTGGGGATTCTATTTTTTACCATGGACCCCTATGTGTCTAGCTACTACATGGTCTCAATTTACCTCAAGATTGTCAGCTGATGCGCTTAGATATTTAGACTCTAAAGATGGCAAATGAAGAAGCCATATTAGATTTTATTAAAACATGAAAAGGAGAAAAAGAACTATAATATATTGAGAATATGCCATGTTTGTCTATTACAGTAGAAAAAATATTCAATGGATTTTGTGTTTTCATATTGAAAGACCCAAAAGGCAGTACAAGAGGCAAGCTGGGATGCTTCCAGCCCTGAGAATCATGTTCGTTCAGGATTCACACAATGCCTGAGGTGTTCTGGAAAATACATTTAAGTCTTGTCAGCAGTCTTGGAAAGTGGAGAAATGAGAAGGAATCAAGGGAGACTGATGAAACAGAGGCGAAGAGAGATGTCTCAAATGAGCACCTTAGCTGTTCTTCAGCCAACCAACCAGATGTGCATGAGTCCAAAAATATATTCAAGCCTGTTGGGAGATGGAAAGAAATACTCAAAAAGGGAGATGTTCACTGAATGTTTCTCAGAATGTTTGAGTATCTAGGGCTGTGGAGATAGCTCTATGGTGTAAGCCCCTGCCTAGGCAAGTGCAGGGTTTGGGAATCAATCCCTGGAACACATGCTGCTCCAGCTCTGCTGCTGGGCACACTGAGTTGGCCACTGAGACCAGGCATGGTGATGCATGCCTGTAATTCCAGTACTGTGAAGGCTGAAAACAAGAGAATCACTATAAGTCCTAGCTGCATGGTGTGACCCTGTATAAAATACATTAAAAAAAAAAAAAAAGAGGCTGGTCAGATAGCTCAGTGGATCAAAGCACCTGCTTGGGCAGATGCAGGCACTGGACTTCAATCCCTGGCATGTGTAGTGCTGGCCTCACCCCCCCCTGGAGTGCACTGAGACACAGCTGAGAATGGGTGTGGTGGTACACACCTGTTCATCCCAGCGCTTGGGAGGCTGAAAACAGGAGAATCACTATGAGCCTGATCTGTACAGTGAGACCCTGTAGACCCTGTATTAAAAAAAAAAAGAAAGAAGGAAAGAAAGAAAAGAAAAAGAAATGGTTGAGTGCTTGGAGACCGATCTTGGATAATAGAAATAAAGATTAGCCAGCAAATAGGAAAATGTGCCATTGCTGTATATATTTTGCATGTAAGTTGCAAAAGCAGACAATAGAAATAATTTATAAGCAGATTATATGTGTTAAAAATACCAAATGCTATTGAAAATAAAATGGATCAAGATGAAAGACAGCCTGGGAGAGAAGGAACGGTGAGGGTGGGCTTGACTGAGACAGTGATGCTTCTGTAAGACTTGGCTTAAGGGAGGAAGTGGCTCCGTGCTGCTGGGAGGAAGGGCTCTGTGAGCAGAGGAAGCTAGGGACAGCAGGAGTGACTTGGCAGAGAGGAGTCCTCTTCAGGTCATGGTAAGGACTTCAACTTTGACTCCAAGTGAAAGGGGAAGCTGGGGAAGGGTTTCAAACAGACCTTCTCTGAAGCACGTTGTACATGGGTCTCTGCGGCTGCTGAGTGGGAAGGAGGCTCCAGCTGAGAGAGGAAGCAGGGAGGTGAAGACTGGTGCCGAATTTCAGGGGCTGAGGCAGCTTGGACTAGGTGGGGGTGGGAGCGGACACTGCTCAGGCTCTGTGCTAGTGTGTGGGACCAAAGTGTCTCCAGTTGTGAAGACAGGGATGGGAGGATGCCCTGGCTGACTGATTATCCAGTGTGAAAGAAAAAGAAAGATGAGAGATGATACTAAATATTTTAGCCTGAGCAGCTGGCAAGACAGAGTTCAGAGCTGTTCGAGTCACTATTAGGTATTTTCTATAAAAGGTGACCAAAATACAGAGAAAAGCAACAAAGCCATAGCCTGGTCTGAAATAATTGCAATTTAGCAAAAAGAAGTGCCCAGGATAACACTGATTGGCACTCTTAAAGTTATAGTCTGGTCTAAAAATTCGGAGACACTATGTCTTCTTCTCTAAGAATTCTCACAGCTATACGATCAAATTATTTACTGATTACAGTAGACAGATTGAAAAGAGACCATGTGGACACAGGCAAAGTCCTTAAGGATTACTGAGTAACTTTCAAGTTGGGGTGGTGAGTTTTAGTTCATTTGCGTTGCTGTAAGAAAATACCTGGGACTGATGAATGTATAAGACTAGAAATGTATTTTTCACAGTGCTGCTTCCAAGATGGCACCCTGTTGGTGGATCTTCTGGAAGAGGTAAATGCTCTTCCCTTGCGTGGCATAGGTGAAAGGGCAAAGGAAGCTTCCTTAGTTTTCCTCATAAGGTTGCTAATCCCATCTATAAGGGCTCTGCCCTCAATGCTTGGTCATTTCCTGGAGGTCCCACCTTTTAATACTTCCATGTTGGGGATTAGGTTTGAACCTATTAATTTTGGAGGGACACACACCTGTGAACCATGGCACAGGCTGAGCGAGTATGTGCCCACAAATGTATAGGCTCAGTTGTGAGGATGGACACGAACAAGGAAACGTTAATCAGGAGTCAGTTTAGGGCTTAGTAGATGAAGCTGGGGCTTGGGTTAGACGCTGCTCTGATGGGAACATACACCCTGAACATCATTACTCTACTTTTAAGGATAGCAAAAAAATAAAAGAGGCAGGCGGGATTTAGGCAGACATGTAGCCTACTGCGCAGGCCCAGAACTCGTGGAGTCATTCGCTCTCTCACAGCGTGGGCGACCCCCCAAGACTCATTACAAGAGCGCATTTGATAAACAGATGCCTTGGCCAGCAGCCAGAGTGGCAGCGTGAGAGAAAGAGACCTTCAGCTTCAGCAAACAGTACTCGCATTAAGGATCAAAGGGCCAATTTAAGAAATTAAAGCTGTTATGAATTCCACTGAGGCTTCCTGCATGGGATAAAGAAGCAGTACAGGGAAACAAACCTCCAGAGGAGACAGGCCTTTCTGTGACAGAGGATGAGGCCAGCTGCTCCCTCACCTGGCACAGTCAAGGCTTCGAAGAGCTTGTCTGGGGAGCCGGGTCAGAGATACTGGCCGTCATTAGGCTGCAAGGGGTTTGGAGCTCAGCAGCTTCATGTCAGGGATTTGCCAAAAGTGAGTCTGCAAAGCTTGCACAATCCAGGTGGAAGCTCCCCCAAAACAGCATTCATGATTTCAGAGCACCCTGAGGAAGAAACATTTCCTCTGGGCCGATGGCGAAGGAGTCAGGTCAGGGCAGTGCCACCAGATGGGTCTCAGTGAGGGACATGGGGCAGAAGATGAAAAGGGGCCCTGGCTGGTTTCAGATACATTCTCTGGGAAAGAGATAATCTCTCAGTCATGTTTGCTTTCTTGAAGAGAATACAAGTTCTCTAGTGTATCTTGTTTTGCCAGATATGGTTAAGTGGGTGCTCCAGCTACTCACTTTGGGAAGTTTCCCCTAAAGTAGTTAGACGTCTTGGGCCATGATCACCGGGCGTGGGTGGGCTGACCTCTGACCAGGGCTGAACACACAGGTGTTCTCCTTCTCTTTTCTCTTTTCCCGCTGCTGAGTCTTGAGCCTTTGCTACACTTTTGACAACACTGTGTGTTTGGTCCAGGGCATATGACTTTGAGAGGAGTGTGCTTTGGGAGTTGGGAATTGGCTTCTTTGCTGACCCTGACCACTGTGGAAGTGGGGCTGAGATTCTCTTGTAAATCCTATGAACTCTTGGGACCCTTGCTTTTTGAGATTCTAAAAGGTCAAAGCTGAGGAAGTAATGCATGTAGGGAAATTAGCACAGCAAGAAAATAACGATCATCATTGTTATAGCAGTATTGATTAGCATTACTGTAATATAAAGGCAGTGAGCATTCTTATCCTGTGAATGCAATAGCTCTTATAGGCTAAGCAAATTACTGTCTTCTCTTTCTTTCTTTCTTTCTTTCTTTCTTTCTTTCTTTCTTTCTTTCTTTCTTTCTTCCTTCCTTCCTTTCTTTCTCCCTCCCTCTCTCCCTCCCTCCCTCCCTCCCTCCCTCCCTCTCTCTCTCTCTCTCTCTCTTTCTTTCTTTCTTTCTTTTTGTTTTTAAGATCTGCTAAAATGATGAGTTGCGGGAAGACTAGCAGTTGGGCCCGAGTAGGCTGGGCCTCACCTTGGGACTGAGAAGTTGAGACTAGGAGAACATGTGCATCCCCATGAACTTTGGGGAAAGTTGAACAATCATATATGGGCTCAGAGCTCTGCCTGGGGAGTGGAGGTTGTGTACAGGAGGACAAGTACTGCAGGTCAGTAGGGAATCCATCACCTGGCCCAGGTGAAAGGTGACAGTGGCCTCACCCCAGGGCATGGAAGGGCAGGCATCTCAGAAGAGGTGGGGAACAGATGAGTAGTGTTGGTGAAGAGTCTGTTGGGGGTTGAAGGAAGTGCATGGTCAGGACTTATTCTCATGCTTTTAGCTTAGACAGTGGAGCAGATAGTGACATCTTCATGAGACAGAAAGGTAGTGGTACTAGTATTATGAAGAATTATAAAGACTCTGAGCCCTGAATCACTTCCACTGGATGATGGCAAATATACAGTCCAGTCATTTTACAGAGGAGGAATTTCTGGTTCAGAAAGGTAATACTGGTTGTCTTTTAATATTTTTTTAATGATTTTTATTGGACACAGGGTCTCACTATGCAGCTCAGATGAGTAGTGATTCACTTGTATCAGCCTCCACAGTGCTAGGATTACAAATGTGCACCACCAGCCCAGTTTTGGGGCCAGCATGAAACTACTGGGGTTCTGGGGCCAACACAGCATGTGGTACTAGAGAGCAAGCTCAGGTCTTTGCAATTGCCAGGCAGGTGCTTAGGCCACCGAGCTATCTCTCCAGCCTTGCAGAGTATTTTTTTTTAATTGGAATTGGATAAACTGAGGCCCAAAACCTCAGACTCCCCTAGCATGGGCACTATAATAAAGATGCTGCTGGGGACCTCCCCTCTGTCTGGCACCAAGGACATAAGACCCAATGCGATGAACGGCCAGCAGCTTCATCCTGGAACTTGGCATGCAGGAAATGGTGCGCAGTGTCTGTACGTGATGAGAGATTCTCTGCATAGACCACAAACCCACATGCTAGGAGTTAAAAATATTTCCATTTCAGAGACTTGCCAGATGTAGCCCAGAAAGGACAATGTGTGTATTATGGTAGCATCAGAGAATTTAAGGGAGTTTTCTGACTTCCAAGCCCATCTGCTTTTGAGTACACCAGGCTGCTCTTGCATTTTCTTGGGAATGCAGTGATCGATAATTAGCTTTCAGGAATCCTAAAAAATGTATTAGTCTCCAGGGAAGCTGGAAACTATGTGGGCTCCCAGGTGGTGTGTGTGTGTGTGTGTGTGTGTGTGTGTGTGTGTGTGTGTGTTAATTTGCATGTTCAGAGCTTGGAGCTCTTCACCTGTTACTGTTAGAAGCTGTGGTACTTTAGCTCCCCAGCAGTTCTAGTCTTCCCTCTGTGCTGAGACCTACTTCTCTAAGGAACCTCTAACATGGGTGCTAACAATTCCAACAAGTTGTTGGTGGCAGTGCTATGTGTCATCATAAGAACTCAGGGCTAAAAGTTTCCAAAGCTCAGCTGAGCCTTGAGAGGAGACAGGGCAAAATAGTGTGCGATGTGAGCCTCTCACTGGGGTTTATACACCCCAGGGAGAGAGGCTGGGTCTCCTTTAAGCACAGTCCATCCTGGCACGTGGAACAGTTCCTCACACATCCAAAGCCACTATGTGGGACACCTGGCAGCAGTGTCCATGGAGTGGATTTCAGCCACATGTAGGTGAGTGTCAGGAGCAGGAATGAAACAGGTGGGGCACAGCAGCTGTGCTATGACGCCACGTTCAAAGTTCAAAGTCAAGCAAAGTCACCCCAGATTCTTTAGGTGCAGAAACCATTGTGGCAGATGTGCACATAAAGGTGAGAGAAAGATAAAGACCCCATAGTCAAGGACAAAGCTGGTGGTAGCAGGGAGGCTGTGCATCTATTATGGCAATTTTATGTTGGGTGGAAGGTTCAGGAGAATTTATTCTTATTACTCTTTGTGCCTTACAGGTATGTTTCATATATTCATTGGATGCACATTCTGTTGAAAATTACAATTAATGGTAGGTGGAGCACAAGGAAGCAGATAACAGAAAGGCGATCCCCAAGGGATTGGGTGTGTGGGCTTTGTTTTCTTCTTTGGCTTGTTTTCTTCTTGGTTATGGGTAGTGCGACTACAGGACTGAGCCTGGAGTCATTCATGAGCCAGGCTTTATAAGAGGGTGAAAGTATGCGGTCTCTGGACTTAGAGAAAGGCCATCGTGGTGGAGAGAGCAGCTCGGAAATTCTGGGGAGAAAAGTCTTGGGCCACCAAGAAGGGGCTTCTAGTCCATTCTTCATAAGGGCAAGTGACCCACGGCCTTGTGTTGTTCTTGAGCTGCACCCAGCCTGTGATTTTGCTCTGGATTAAACCTCGCTTTGCCCTTTAATCTACCATGTGGGGTTGGCAGGCAGCGTCTCTCTGCGCTTCAGTCCCCTCATCAGCAATTTTAGGGAACGAAACAGCAGCGGTCAGCCACCAGCTGTGCCGGTCTCCCTCTTGCAATTTCCTGCTAAGGCTGTTGGATCACATAGATGAGGAGGGAAAGATGCTATTGAAGAGGAAATCTTCACCTCGGCATCCCAGTTGAAACAGGGCAGAAGTTCCTATGGATTTTCTATGCTTCGATTCTTTGTATTGATTTCATGTCCCAGGACAGGTCTGTTGCTAAAACCACAAGTAATGAAAACGCAAATAATTGCAGTTTGAAAACAACGGATCTGGACTAGTGTTTCCTAATTCATCCAGTTATCCTGAAGGAAAAACAGCAACAACAGAAGCACCAAAGACCCAGATTTCTTAGACATTAGCCAAGAGTTTAGCCTTGACTTACTGCATCAGTGGCTCCAGGAATAGAACCTCCGGAGACGTTTATAACAAGCTTCCTACATGGATCCAAGAATGGCAGCCCCTCTCTGGTTCTGAGTCTGGTGTTTGGAAATCCCTACTGCGAAGGAACTTTGGCACTTTCCTCTAAGCCGCAGCATACCGCGAGTCTGTGTTTATATTCCTCCTGTGTATAACACCTTCTGTTCCACTTGTTTATTTTTTCCCCGTCCCTACAGAAACAACGGCTTCAAAGAACCAAAATATCAAAAATGAAGCTGCCATCCTATTTTCATTTTCCCCATGTACAAAATTTAGGACTTTCCCCCCCTGATTTCGGTTTCTCCCTCATCTCTGAACATTTGGGCAGAAATAAACTTGTTGGTTTTCCTATAGTTCCCACCTCTGTAGCTCCCACACACTTTGAAATCATACTATTTAAGTTTGAGTAGACACTAAAGGAGTCCAGGGAATGTTTCTCTTCGAATCATTTAGGGGACAAAATATTTCCAAACTGTCCTCTGCTATTGTCTTTGAAATATTTCTCCCTTCCATTTCCCTCCTGACCCCTTGAATACATGTAAGCATTCTTGCTTGAACAGCCCACTAGGGAGAGTGAAAGGTAAGGCTGTAACCTCTGCTCTTGTGGTGGTGCAGCTCTTAACAAAGAAATATGTTTCTTAGAAAGGCCGGCGAAGGGCAGATGAAAGAATTGGGTGAATCTGTGGGCTAAAACATGAGGTCAGACTAAGAAGATTAAGACTTCCAGCCCGCGGAGGTGAAAACTATACAGGCAATGATCAAAGCCACAAAGCCACAAAGGGCATCAATATGTTAGTGTTCACCAAATGCCAATGTACATGCAGGAGCAAAGAGGAGATATTCAAGAAAAGAAGAAAAGATGTTAGTTTACACAGTGAGCCATAAACTTTTGGAATGAGTCACTCCCAAGACAGGGGCTGTGTTGAGACTACGAAAAGTTCAATGAAGGCATGATGTTTTTATGAGTGGTAGGAGGCACAATGGACTTAAGAGAATGAATTCTATTGCCCTGTGCCACCTCTCTGGCATTTTGCATTTGGTTTGCTACCACGTTGCAGACGGAACACAGAGCTATGTTCACTCTGCAGGTGATCTAATATAGGAAAATTTATATCCTTGAGGGGAAAATACTTTATTCAGTCAAGTGCCCCTAAAATTGTAAATAATGGACATAATTTCCTCACTCTGTGGGGGTCGTCGTGCTTTCAGCCCTTCTAGGAGCCCCACGGCTTGTCAGCTGCCATTGTGGTTTGCATTAGCACAAGAAGGCGAGGGTGAGACTGAAAGAATGGTAATGAACTGTAATGGCAAGTGCATTACACAGCCCTAAACAGATTAGCAGGGCCAGAGAGGGAAAAGACGGGAAGAGATGTCCAACCCACAAGCAGGCCCTGTCAGGACTTCCTCATGCTCCACATGGGAATTCCTCTCCAGAGCAGACTTCTTTTTTTTTTTTTTTTTTTGTCTTTTTGAGACAGGGTCTCGCTATGCAGTTGAGGCTGGCCTTGAGCTCACTTTTGTAGCTCAGGCTGGTCTCGAACTTGCACCAATCCTCCTGCCTCAGCCTCCCGAGTGCTGGGATTACAGGCTTGAGCCACCATGCCCGGCTAAGAGCAGGCTTCTTGTGTCTCCATAGGTATACAAAGGACTCCTTAGTTATACAAAAGACTGACCATGAATGCATATGAAGTGGTACCTCATATTCTGGGGTAGGAAGTGAACCCTAAAAGGAAGCAGTGATAAGTGACGTCAGAACAGGAGGAGTTCTACTCCTTATACTAGTTTCAGGTTTCCATGAAACATATCCAGGCATAAATTATCCTAATACTATCCAAAGTAGCAGGCTAAATATTCCTTCTTAGTTTACCAAAATTATACCATACAAATGTTTGAGCCATATCAAAATTTTGATTTTAAAAGCTTGTGCAGTGTCTTATTACAGGCTACTCCAAAACATAGGGGCTGAAGGCAACATACAGGCTGAAGGGGCATGGGGGGGGTCTTTCACCCTGGATAAATGGGGCCTCTAGATGGCAGAAGCAGAGGATGCTTCACTCTCCTGTCTGGCACCTGAGCTGGAATGAATTGGAGGTGGGGCTTAAGTAGGAATGTTGACACGATCCCCTACGCATGGCCCACCCATGTGGCATGGAGCTGGCATAATAGAGCCCCTGGATTTCAGGAAGAGCACCCAGAGCTGAAGCAGATGAAAGTTACATGGCTATTGCTTGACGTTGCCTAGTTTCAGAGATCATGAAGAGGTCGTGTTTCCTTGGTCCTTTGGGCATAACTGAATCATTGAGGCCAGCACCACTTTAGGTACTGTTAGACTCTACCTCTTGATGCTACACTTACACTGCAGAAGGGCATGTGAGAGGGCATGCTGTCTGCACCATCCTGGCAAATGAAACGATCTACCATAAGGACACAGGTGTACATGGATGCCTGTATAAATGATCACTTCTTTTCCCACATTAACATTTGAGAACACTTTTGGCATTCAGGTGATAGGGAATACAAGGCATTCCTTGGGGAGGATGAAGAGGAAGGGCATTATGGCACTTATTTGTAACTTACCTATCAGAATAGAAGGGCTGAATTAAGCCCTTTTCAGTAAAGGGTAGTCTTAGTTACTCTGCTTTCGTTGCTGAGACAAAGTGCCCAACTTCTAATGTTAAAGGAGGAAAGGTTTATTTAGCTCACAGTTTGCAGAGGTTTCTGTCTGTAATGGGCTGGCTTCAAGGCAGGATGACACATGGCAGAGAGGCAACAGCTCACGGCACCGGAGGACAGCAAGAGGGAGGGAGAGAGAGAGAGAGAGAGAGAGAGAGAGAGAGAGAGAGAGAGTGAGAGAGAGAGACAGACAGAGAGACAGAGAGAGACAGGGACAGAGCGAGATAGAGCCAAAGAGCCAGAGAGAGACAGAGACACAGAGAGAGAGAGACAGAGACAGAGAGACAGAGACAGAGAAGAAAGAGAGACAGAGAGACAGAGACAGAGAAGAAAGAGAGCCAGAGAGCCAGAGAGAGACAGAGAAGAGAGAGAGACAGAGAAGAGAGAGAGACAGATAAATGCAAAGCTCTTTCAGTCTCTTATATTGCATCCAGTCTACAAGGATTAGGGTGGTTCCAATGCAATCAGTGGACTGATCCAGCAATCACCCACCCTTAATCCCAGCACCCTTAACACCTGCACTACATCACCAGTCAATCACACACCCTAGATTCAACCACCTCCAAAACCTCTCTATGGCACCTGGGGCTTCGTTCAGGAGGATGTCTAGACACAAACCATAACAAGGGTGCAGAAACAAACCAACAAAAATAATGCATAGTGCCCTTGGAGCACTCCTGTAATGTATAAGAAGAGAAACCATTGCCTTGAAGTTGCAGATAGAGTGTATTTAAAAAATGATCCACTGAAGAAAATAGAAGAAAGTTCTTAAACATCTACTTTTGGAAGGATGAAAGGACATAAGAAAAACTGCAGAAAGTTGCATCGGTTGCCACCAAGAAATGTAGGATATTGACAAAACAGTCAAGGAGGTGACAGCATAACAGCAAAGCTAATCACTGCCATAGCCAGAAAATAAGTGAAATCGTGAGTATAGGGACTTTTTGAAGATCAGGTCCGCACACATGGTATCCAAGTAATGAAAGAGAGATACAGAAGAAAGGATTCCTAAATGGAAGATTGGGTTAGCGTTTGATAAACACTTAGTAATTGTCTCAGAAAATAAATCAGTAATGTGCTTTTAGATACTTTCGGGCAAAAAGAAATGTTTGGATCTTTATAGACAAGTAAAATGGGCTGGCCAGATAGCTCAGCAGATTAAAACACCTGCTTAGGCAAACAGAGGGGACAGGGGTTTGGCTCCCAGCCTGCCATGCTGGCCCCACCCTGGGATATGCTGAGATGGTGATTGAGACTGGGCATGGTGGCTTACGCCTGTAATCCCAGCGCTTGGGAGGCTGAAAGTAGGAGAGTCACTATGAGTCTGATCTGTGTAGTGAGACCCTGTAGACCCTGTGCTAAATACATTAAAGAAAGACATTATATAGACAAGTAAAATATTGATGTGACACCCTAAATCTACCCAAATTTTTATACAGAACTAAAACTGAGTTCAGGCCTGATTCTTTATTTTACTAAATATCACATAATGACAGTAGTCTCTATAACATGGAGCACTTGACAACGATAGTGGGGTTCAGAAACACTGTCACTCATGCATGATTCCTGGAGTATTATTTAAATATATGCCATTGGTGGCTTCTGTGATGAAAAACTACTCTTTGCAGACTGTTTTAATAATATGTGCTTCAAATGTCAGAGTGGATTAACAAAGGCTGACAAGTAATTAAGAACAAGACTTGCCCACTGCAATTGCAGAACATTTGACTGTGTATGAATCTGCTTCCTCTTAGTCCAAAGAGAAGAATTTTCTTTTCCTTTTTTCTTCTTAGTAACATCAATAGGGAGGTGGGTCATGCCCACACATTGTGCTCTATAGAACTATTGTGAGGAAAATATGCAATGTGACAACTTTTAAAAAAAGAAAGGGGAAAAGAAAAAAAAAAGTAATGCTGATTGAATGTGTTAATGTGTAATTGTTTGATCAATCTTATATACCTATATCTATTAATCTAAACTGATCTGATGATGAAAATATGTAATATAACCATTATTAAATTTATACAATAAAAAACAATAAATGCTAAAAAAAAAGAACAAGACTGATGTCCTCAATTTACATAAAGAGGTATGCTGCATGGGCTGCTTCTGTGCTAGCTTAGAGACTGGGGGAATAGGTCAGAGGCCTCCCTGCTCCATGACCCTAAAGAAGCCGACAACAGCCATCCTTCCTGGAGTACCTAAAACGTCTTTGTCCTGCAAACTCAGGGAAAGTGCGGGAATGGAAGTTTGAAGAAGGCAGGAAGTTAAAGGTTATATATTTTTTATTTTTCACTGGTCATGAAACACAAAACTTGTACATATTGATGACACACTGTGTCAAGTTTGATACATTTACATGTTCAATAGTGTTTAAATCAGTTTTCAAACACTTATTTCCTAATTTACCATCTCTTTATGGTGAAAAACTTCAAAATCCTTTCTTTTAGCCTTCTAAGGTGTATATTAGTGTTATAGATAATCACATTACCATGCAATTGGCCCCTGACCTGGAGGTTATATTGAAAACCCTCTTTATCTAAGGACAAATTGCGCACTTTCTCCTCAAAAGGTTTAGCAACCAAGTACTTTGCTTCAAGCAATAGTATCGACAGAACAAAAGTCCAGAGTGTTCTTTCATAGAGAAATTGACCAAGTATTTGGGGAACGCTGTTAGTGTTTCACTCCCTACATAAAGCACTGCAAGTTCTGTCTTTAGATATAGCCCCTAACAAAGCTGGTTTTCACCTGTTCACCTTGTTATGCTAAAGAAAGCTGGCTAGTTGATGGTCTTTTTCCTGCCTGGCTTTACAGTTGACAAATTTTATAGCATAGAAGATAAGCAAAATATAATCCTGAAAAACTGACCCTTGAAGAAACAGAAAGTTTAGGGAACTGGAGATAATTTGTAAAGAACAATAACAACTCTGCTGTGACAGTTGAGAAGATTTTGAAAACAGTTCCCTCTGTAAGAGGAATAAAATGCTATTAAATTGAAAAATACCTGGAGAAAGGAACAAGGTAGAATTCTTGGAAAATGGAAGGATCATAGCTCCAGTAAGGCAATTGCTGAAATAATTAGAAAAAGAGTCAAAGAATTTCATAAAAAGTGCTGGAGTCCAGTAAGAGAGGATAAGAGGAGAGAAAAGGAGTATCAACCACAGTGGGGACTTAAATTGACCAGTGGGTGGAGTTAGCAAAATTGAGGTCATTGATGATCTTGTCAAAAGGGGTTTCAAGGAATAGTAGAATGAAAATAGGGGGGCTGGGGAGATGGCTCCGTGGCACAAGTGCCTGCCTGGCGAGTGCAAGCTCATGAGTTTGAACCCTGGTCCCGCAAAAAAAAAAAGAATGAAAAGAACATCAATATGCAGGTAGAGAATTTTTATTTGGCTGTCTTAAGCTGCCTGACAGTTTAATGAGCAAGATATCCTGTATTTCACCCTAATTCAAATGTAGTTCAAAGGATAGTAACTACTGTCTTGGTGCATTTCTTAAAAGGTCCCTACTGCACATAAATTGTCACTTATAGTTTTAGGTGGGAGGTCCTGACATTAGTTGGGAGTCAGCTGGGACCAGGCATACCCAGATTATTAATTTATTTTTTTAGAAATTGAAGGTATATGCCAGTATGGATTTTAATATTAGAGCTTCTAATATGTTGTAAGTGGACAATCTCTAGAAGAAGTGTGTTTGGCTTAATTGATTAGCTTATCCACTTCTAATTAGTGTCAGCATTTATACACAAGATGCTATATAATTTCTTATATAAACAGAGTTGTGTGGGGGTAGGCGTTTTGGTTTTTGCACATAATTAAAAAAATAGGTAAATATCATAAGAAATAAGGGCAGAGCAGGTACCAGGAAAACTGGTTCTTAAGTCAAATTTTCTGGAGATTTTTATGAAGTATTCATGGACTCCAAATGCTACATCACCAGCATCATAGTGGGACTCTGTGTACTGATATTGTTATTAGATTTTGAACGGAGAAAAAGGTCACTTTCCAGGTAACAATGGCCTTGGAGTCACTGTTTAACAACAAATGAAGGATTTTCAGCTCTGTGACACTCTTTAACTTTGAACTATTGACAGGAGGGAAAATGATAATAGGGCATAGCTAAAAAGTCACTTTTTATACAACAAGTGAGCTTGAGATTTTTCATCCTGCAAATTTAGTTAAAATGAATGGCTTCTGAACAGCACGTTGGGTGACAAGAAGTTTATAAATGTTATTTCTCCTGAGGTGTTCCCATAATAGTAAGTTTGGGCAGAATAAGCTGTTTTACTCCCCCTCCTGTAACCATCTCTTTGGAAAGACCAGCTGTCTCCAGAGAGAGTGGTTAATAAGGCAGTTACTTGAGTGTTGAAAATGAAATAGAAAAGGTAAGGAAATAAAGTGGACTTTGAGGGAGAAAAATGTTCTTTTTTTTTAAGGAATGATTTTTTAAAAATCTTATATTCATTGTAGTGAGAGAAGAAGATAAAAGAGCAATGAAACAGCTTCAAAACAAGATAGTAGGACGGTTAGAATAATTAATACCATGCATATTGTTGTCTTCATTGTAATTATTTAGAGGACAAGATGGAGACCTGAGATCTCAACAATAGTAGCACAAACATTAATCTCAATGAACTAAGACGAAGAAGCTGTATATCTACCCTAATTCGTATATATATTTAATATATATATATATTCCTTTTTAAAGTTTCTAATATTAGGAGAAAATATAATACCATGTCTTATAAGTAGATTGTAAGTCAGAGATACAGTATGAATCATAAAACAAAAGTATATAATTAAACAATATTTAGAAAATTAATTAAATATTAATGAAAATTAAAGTAAATGTTTCAAAACAATATTCCAAAATTCAAATCAAATTGTGAGTCCAGCTTAGAGGCCAGACTGTTCTGTATCATATATATGAATCTGTAATCAATTTATAGAACTCATATAATATTTGAATAGATTAACATATACAAAGGTATCAATGAAGAAAAGGTCTGCATGGCAGTAAAGAATTCCTAAGAATACAACATAACATAAATACTAGAATGGGAAATATATGACCAGAACTTCTAAAGTTTGAGGATAGGATATTGCACAAAGTTCTGGTATGTTGTGTACATGGACAGTGTTCATGATACTTACTGGTGGCCAGGTGTCACTTGTTGGGCTGAGCTACTGCTATTTCCTTAATATCTACCTGGTAGATCTAGACAGAATCATGACCCATAGGGTACAGGAGAAATCCACTAAAGGAGAAAAATGTTAATTTAGCCAGTTCAATGCTTGTCCTACCAGATATTCAAGGCTGACTAAGGCACTGCTTATTTTACTCAAATTTCAATTTGCGTGACAGCCTGTGGCAACAGAGAGTTGTGTGTTTTGGAAGTGCAGGGTGGATGTGCAGAGAAGGTGAACATGGGATTATTTAGGTGTGGTGCTGGGAGGAGTCTGGAAACAGTGCAAGGAGGAGGAGAGAGGAGGAGGACTAGCAGGATGACAGGGTGCCATGCTGCTGGACAGCTCCAGATGCAGGTACGATGGTGGTGTTGCCACGCACAGGCGTACTGTGCCGCTGCTCTCACAGATCTCAGTGGGAACAGAGGTAAGTGGTGTATCTGTGTATCATCATCTGACAGCTGTCCCAGTGAGAGCATTTTAATTTCCTCATGTAAATGTGCTCTCAGAGGAGACACAATTAATTGGCTTTGGAAATACCTTGACATTTTAGGACCAGTGGGTCAATGGTACTAGATAATTCCAGAAAGAGAATGTGCTTGGTACATGCAAGAAGGAAGATCTGCTTGAAAAACTGGACATTCTTGTTTACCTGGAGTTTTTCTTTAGGTTTTTTTCATACGTGGGATGGGTTAAATTTCTTTTTTGGTACCGGGGATTGAACTCAGGACCCTGTGCTTGCCAGGCAAGCACTTATTCTACTGAGCTATCTCCCTGGCTGAGTTGAATTTCTGAAGTATCAATGAGAGAGAGAGAGAGAGAGAGAGAGAGAGAGAGAGAGATATTGAGGTCTCTTTCTTATTCAGAGGTCACCAACCCAGCAAACCTCACAGTTTCATTTCTCTGTGCAATACTACATATGTTTACACACAGTTTCCCCTACTCTCTGGTAGCCCTAGAAGTTAATAGTGTTGTTGTTGAATAAATGAATGTATTAATTTAAATGTGAAATGCATTTTGGAAAAGCAGTAATGTTTCCTTAGGAAAGCTTCATGAAGTATTCATTTTTCTATCACCACACTGTAAATCTATTACAGTTGTAATCATTTTAAGATTTAGCTTGTTTGCTCTCTGGTTATTATTTCGACTGAAAGGGCAAAGAGGAGGGCATGAAATCATCTTGGTCAGCTCCCTCCTTTCCCTCTGGCTTTCTTTCACGGTACCCAGTGTCATCCTACTGCTTGTGCTCACATCTTGCCTTGCCTGGACTGTTGCAGTAGCCTCCTTCTGACTGCTCTTTTAGCTCAGCTTTGTCCTTCTCCACAGAAAGCAGTATGGCTCAAAGACAGGACTTGTACTGCCAACTCTTTCCATGATTTCCTTTGCTTAAAAGAGAGCATCCGAATGCCATGCAAAGCCATTCATTATGTTGACCCACTCACCTCTGAGCTACTGATTCTCAACCAATTTTACCTCTTAGGAGACATTTGACAGTGTCTACAAATATTTCTGATTATCTGTCCATAATGGTGTGTGTGTGTGTGTGTGTGTGTGTGTGTGTGTGTGTGTGTGTGTTGCTTACACCTAGTAGGTTGAGGCCAGTGGTGTCACTACATCTGTAATGCACAACACAGAATAACACAATTCAGAATGTCAATAGTGCCAAGGTTGTAGAACCATTCTTTTATCTCCTCGTTCCTGTGCCATGTGGATTCCAACCACAGGGAGATACTTGCACTCCCTGTACAAGCCTGCCCTTGTCTTTGGAATGGTGGAATGCTCCCCTCTTCTACCATTTGGAGTAAAGCATTACACTTCCTGGGCTCTCCTACCACCCTGGGCATCTGTGAGATTTGTGCTTATGTTGTACTGTGAGTTGTGTTTTGCTCTGTCTTACTCTGTTTTTTCTTCTTTCTTTCTAGTTGGCAGAATTACTCGTGGTCAGGTATACCTTTCATCTTTCTATTCCTATTATCTGTTATAAGTCCCACATAGAATAAAGGTTTGGCACGGTTGGGGTTGGACCCTTGAGGAGGTGAATAGAGGAATAGAATCTATATTGAGATCAGATGATAGTCAGAAGTTCAGTATTGCTTAGAGTCAAACTGCTGATACTCCAACTTGGAAATCAATTGTTCTTTTGGTCTATTTTTTCCAGTATCACCTTGATTATTTCCTTTTGGTTGCTACGTTGCTGGTCCATTGAATGCAGTAGGCAATCAATCACTCTGAGTGCGGGGAAGGTTGTAGGTCTAGATTGCTTCACTGGACGGCGTCAGAGTCTTTCTATTTAACAAGGCAGGAAAGAGGTTATTTTTCCTACAAAATAGATTTCCCTGAGCTCCCCTTTCCTCCTGTTTCCTGCCCCTCCATGGTTCCTCCCTAATCCTTACTTCTCCCATTGCAGCTCAGCAAAACACCAATAGCTTGGGTGCTAGGCTGAAGACTCCTGGTGGGAGGCGGCCTGAGGCCTCCCACAGGTCCAGCTGCCTCAATTCTGCTTACCTCACTCAAGTCTGGAACATTAAATCCCATCCCTGCTGCTCCAGTAATGGCATAGATGTATCTCGTCTCGGAGCAGGGCTGCCTCTTCTCTAGGTTCTGTCCTCTGCAATTATGAATGCTGATCCATTCACCCTGCCCCACCTTAAGTCCCAAGTCAAGCTGTTTTCTATCTTTAGCCTCTCTTTTGTCACTTGCCCTGGCTGGTTTCCTTGCAGTCCTTCCGTCTCTGGTTAGATCCATGAATCACAGGGGCAAAGTAATTTCTCTAGATCTCTAATAGGTTCACTTTCTGCTTCTTTGTCCACTTTCCCAACCACTTTTCTCCTTGGTTTTGGAACTTTTTCCTTATTTATCAGACCTTTCTTTCTTCCTTTCTTTCTGTCTTTCTTTCTCTCTCTCTCTTTTTCTTTCTTTTTTCTATCATCTGTCTGTCTATCTATCTATCTATCTATCTATCTATCTATCTATCTATTTATCTTGTACTGGGGATTGAACTCGAGACCTTGTGCATGCCAGGCAGATGCTTACTTTGCTGAGCTATCTCCCCAACCTCCTGCTCTACCTTTATGAAGACTCTGGTTCTCCTTTGTTTACAAAATAATTAGTTTCTTCCCCATCAAGTCCTCAGTGACTCTGCTGGTGTCTTGTTCTTCTCCCTCCTTTCTCTACCGGTAGA
>PVJA010014702.1:0-46923 GCA_004027025.1 Myocastor coypus | reverse complement strand
ATAAATAAATAAATAAACTACTGAAACCAGGCAGGGTGGTATATGCCTTTAATCCCAGCACTTGGGAGGCAAAAGCAGAAGGATCACCTCAAGTTCTAGGTCAGCCTGTGCTACATAGTGAGTTTGAGGCCAGCCTGAACTGCATAGGGAGACCCTGTCTTTTTTTTTTTTTTTTTTTAAAGAATTTTTTATTTTATTTATTTATTTTTTTCTTGTTTCAGAACCTTTGTTTATTCACTCATTTTTATGGCCAGCTCAGCCCATCCCAAGGGCAGGGCTGGTGCAGCATGTGGTGCCGGGGATCGAATCATGGTCCCTGCAGCCGCCTACGCTTTCCTAAGCAGGTGCTTTAGACCACTGAGCCATCCTGCCAGGCCTGGGAGACCCTGTCTTAAAAAACAGAGACAACAGCAACAACTCAAATACCCCTAATCTTGGTAGTGTTTCCAGGTGTCTTAGTTACTTTTCTCTCATTGCTGGGACAAATACCGACACTCAAAATGAAGGAAGGAAAAGTTTATTAGCTCACATTTACTGGAGGTTTCAGTCCATATTTGGCTGGCTCCAAGGCAGAGGCACAATGCAGAGGCCAGCAGTTCATGGCAGTGGGACAGCATCACAATGGTGACAGAGGCAGTGGAACAACCAGGGTAGCAGAGAGCAACAGCCCAAGTCTGTCTCTGTCTCTCTGTATTACATTCAGGCCCTCTGCCTCACCCTCACCTTAGGCCACACCCATAAACCCAGAAGTACTTAGACCCATAATCCCATCAGTACTAAAACACATAATTCCAGGGGTCATGAATCAAGTCTCAAACTCTAGAAGTCCCTGCCCCATGATTGCATGAGGCTTTGGAGGGACAACTAGACATAAACCATAACACCAGGAAACCAGTGGGTATCAGTAGGGTGCAGTAAATTAATTCAGTTTCTCAAGAGTCAATCTGTGGGCACTGGCGAGACAGCAGAGCAGTCTAAAGCCCCTGGCTAGGCAGCCACAGGGACCATGGTTTGATCCCTGGCACCACATGCCACTGCCCCTGGGGCAGGCTGAGCCAGCCACACCAAAAAAAAAAAAAAAAAAAAAAAAAGATTCAGTCTGTGGAACAATATGTAATAAACTAGATGTGTAAGGCTTTATATCTTTTAAATCTCATGATTGTACATTTGGGAATTTATAAGACATTAATCCCAAAGAAAATAAGGTTCATGGGAGTTAAGTTTATAGTAGCAAGACAAACAGGGAACTGCATTGTGGATAGTTTATGCAATAGACAAATACGTATGGCAGTGCTACTGGGTGGGAAGAAGTTTAATGAGCACAAAGCATTCCTGTAAAACATGCCCGCACACCAGTGCTGAAGACACCCTAAGAGAACAAGCCGGGGTGAAGCCTGCCTTCCTGGAACTTGTATTCTGAGCACTGCACCTTCAAATGTACAGTGATGTAAAAGGAATCAAATGTTACTGAGGTCATTTTTAGGTGCGATTTTGAATTCAAAGAAAGAAGCAACCAGTAGACTGCTATAAAAACCTCAGATCTAGGAGTAGGAGTCTCCCCAGTACAGAAGAGAACTGTTCAGTCAGCAGGCTGAGCAGCAAGGATGCAGCAGGAAGCAGCCTTGGAGCGATGGTACCTGAGTAAGGAGTCTGTAGCAGGACCTCAGAAATGCGTGAGCACAGCAGGGTGCTGCGGACAGCACAGAGGTGCTGGGGTACTGAAAAACCCTGTGGCGTATGTTTGTTGCAGCTCCATGGTAGTGGGGTTTAAACTCAGTGCCCTCAGGACCTTCTCACTAAGCCTTCACATCCCCAGCCCTTTCTCATTTTGTATTTTGAGACAGGATCTGGCTAAGTTGCTCAGAGTGGGCTCAGATCTGTAATCCTTTTGTCCTGCCTCTGCCTCCAAAAGTGCTGGGGTTACGGGCGCCTATCTGGTAAGGCAGCCTGTTCATAGTAGCAGAAATAACCAAACACTAGGCACCTTTACAGAAACCAGGCTGGGTTGTGACGCATGCACAGCGAGTGAGCCAGCCTCAGTTGTGCTCGGCGCCAAGAATTGCCTTAGGAACGACGTCACGTGGGAAGAGCAGTGCCAGCAGGTCACGTGCAGCGTTAGCATGATGTCAGGTGGGAGAGTGGTGCTGGTGCTGGCCGGTCACACGCAGCCTGACCTTAGTCCCTAGAGCGAGAAAGCAGTGGAGCGAGCAAGTGTGTGCAGTCATTGCCCTACCCAGCGCTTCCTCTCACCTTGCTGGGTGTGCGTGTCCTGGTAGTATGAGAAGCCAGGACATACCCATGTAAATACTTAGCCCACATGCATGAACTAAAGACAAAGAAATTTTCCATAACCTCCAGATATTCACCCCACATACTAGTACCTACGTGTCAGAACGTTCCCTTGCGCATGACCAGCTGCAGCTGCCCTCCGTGCGCGCGAGCATCTCCCTACACGCTGCCATCCCCTGAAAAGGCCAAAGCTCAAAGTTCCCCGTGTAGTTTCTGTTCAGTGTGTGTCTTCTTCGTGACTTTTGTAAAGTTGAAAAATTCCTAAACTGCAGCCTATATCTTTTTTTTTTTTTTTTGTACCAACCTTGAGCTTGCCAGGCGGGTGCTTATGCCCCAGGGTTATCTCCCCAGCCCTGAAAAATTGTAAATTGGAAAAGTCAGTTTAATATTTAGAATTAAGAAATTCTATCTGTAAATTAAAGCAAATAAGGAATGATTGTGTGAACTGTAGTAAGTCATAGCATGGGATAAGTGTTATTTTAGGGTCATAAAACATTTTACTGAGATACTAAGTATAGAAACAATCTAAAACATTTCTGTGTGTTTGCATGCATGTGTATGTTTGCATATTGTATATACATATGTACAAATTATATTTGGGGTGTGTTTAAGATAAATTTGATTAGAAAATCACCAAAACGCTGGGTGTGGTGGCGCATACCTGTAATCCCAGCACTTGGGAGGCTGAGGCAGGAGGATCAGTGTGAGTTCGAGACCAGCCTGGGCTACAGAAGTGAGCTCAAGGCCAGCCTGAACTGCATAGCGAGACCCTGTCTCAAAAAGACAAAAAAGGGGCTGGGGAGATAGCTCCATGGCACAAGTGCCAGTCTGGCAAGTGCAAGGTTGTGAGTTTGAACCCCAGTCCCGGAAAAAAAAAAAAAGAAAATCACCAAAACACCACAGTGGTTCTCATCTTCTATGCTGTATACTATGTCGTGTCATGTAATAGGGTGATTAACAGAGACTTTAGGCAGGAGAGGGTCCTAGGGCGCATGCCTAGGGCCTCCACCATGCATGCAGCATACCCCTTTATACCTTACACTGCAGTGGGGTCTCCCCAAGTTGTTCTACCTGGCTCCCAACTGGCTCCCCAGCTGCCCTAGCCTCCCAAGCAGCTGCCCTTGCCCATGAGCGCTATAGTGCCCAGCGGACCTTCAGCAGAGGTCAGTAGGTGGGATTAAACCCGGGATGTTCTCTCTTTTTCATTTGTTTTGTGACCGTGCCTTACATGGTCTTGAGCCCCTGGCCATCCTCCCGTGACACCACCCCTGATTTCACGTCTGTGACCTGGGCCGTGCCCGGCGGCCAGGTGCGTCCTGCTGCCTGTGCACCGTGGCCCAGCACATAGCCACTTGCTCCTACTCCCATGCTGCCTGGCCCGCGCCACCTGCGGGGTGTGGCTGCAGAGCCTGCCCTTGCCTTCTTCCCCATGCATCAGTTGCTTTCCTCTTTTTCTCACTTTTTTTTTTTTTTTTTTTTTTTTGTGGGACCAGGGTTTGAACTCACGACCTTGCACTTGCCCAGCAGGCACTTGTGCCTCGGAGCTATCTCCGCAGCCCCTTTTTCTCACTTTTAACAATTTTTACTTTTCCCTTGTTTCCTCTTCCCTCCCCTCCCCACTCTCGTTCCACTTCATCAGTTTTGTTTCATGACCAGCACACAGATACTCATCTTGTTATTTATTATTTGTGGTGCCAGGAATTGAACTCACGGCCTCACACTTGCCAGGCGGGCTCTGTGCCACTGAGACCTAGGCCTGGCCCCTTCCAGGCCCTCCTTGAGCGCTGGCACTTGAGCTGCCTCCCTTGTGGACGAGGGTCAGCTTCAGAAGGATTTTGCCGAAGGCTCTTTCCAGACGCACCCCAGCAGGAGCTGGCTCTGTGGCTGGTGAGCCGCTCCCCAGCTTGGGCTCTCCACTCTGCCTGGCCCTGAGGTTTATGCTGGGGCAGCTCAAGCGCTGCACGTTTGTTTTTGCAGAATACACAATGCTGCACATGCGACATGATACTTGATACACAGGCAGCAAAGGAGAACACAGATCCAAAGGCGCAGGCAGGTTGGGTGGGTGTCCTCCTACAGCTTCACGCGCAGGGCTTCTGTGTGATGTGTCTGCAGTGGAGAGGAGGTGGAGGCACGCCAGCAGGCTGGGCATGTAACGACTGCTGGGCCCGTGGGAGGGAACATCATGCGCACCTAATTTAATTCTCACATTCCTCCTTTTCATAGATAGGACAGTAAGCCAAAGAGGCCCAGAGCCAGGTTTTCCGAGCACCTGAGGGACAGCAGAAGCGCAGCCCGGACTGGTTTCCTTTTCTGCATGGTCCTTAACAAATACTATTTAAAATCAAATGTTCTAGGCCCGGCGGGATGGCTCAGTGGTCTAAAGCACCTGCTTGGGAAAGCTTGGGCAGCTTCTGAGACTGCGGTTCAATCCCCGGCGCCACATGCTGCGCCAGCCCTGCTCTCAGGGCGGGCTGAGCCGGCCATAGAAATCAGTGAATAAATAAGAAAAAAATAAATGAATAAAACTTAGAAATTCTTTAAAAATAAAATCAAATGTTCTAGGTAGTACAGTTTTTTATTATTACAGCCTGCCCTGGGAGTGGGGCTGGCACAGCATGTGGTGCTGGGGATGAAACCGTGGTCCCTGCAGTTGCCTAAGCTTTCCTAAGCAGGTGCTTTAGACTGCCGAACTATCTCACTCAGCCCTGTAATACAGCTATAAATATGAATAAACACTTGTGAATTCACCATGAATATGAAATAGAGGATATTGCGGTGTTTGCACCTCTGCCCTTTCTAGTTCCTTCCTTCCACCCTATCCCCATCCTGCAGTTTGTGTGTATGCCTTCCATTTTAAGATTTTTAGTTCTTAGAATGACTTTAACTTTTGGAATACAACTCATACAGAAAAGTGAATAGCATGTTTAGCCTGATGCATATTCACAAATGGTGCACACCTGTGTCATCAACATTGAGACTCAGAAAACAAGAGTGCTACCAGCGTTTTCAGTGTGTTGAATATTTTCCACAGGTTTACTGTGTTCCATTACTTCTTTGTAAGCATCTCTTATGCCCTTTCTCATTGCACCTATTCAGGTATTGGCCTTAAAATTATCCTGATCTGTTTTCTTATTGGTTTGTGTGAGCTTCACACTATATATAGATATAGATCCGCGGTTCTCAACCTGTGGGTCGAGACCCAAGCAGGAGTCGAATGACCAAAACACAGGGGTTGCCTAAAGCCATTCCAAATCATAACTGTAGCAAAATTACAGTTTTGAAGTAGCCACCAAAGTTATTTTTTGGCTTGGGGTCATCGCAACACGAGGAACTGTATTGCTGGGTCATGGCATTAGAAAGGTTGAGAACCAACTGATATAAACAGACATAATGTGTGTGTGTGTGTGCAGGGCTCACTACGCAGCTCCAACTCATGGTGATCCTCTTGTTTCCTGCCTCCCAAGTGCTGGGGTTACAGGTGCCTGCGACCACACCCAGACTCCATCGACGGCTCAGAGTGTTCTAGAGTGGGGCTGGTGTGGCAGGTGGAGCCAGGAACCGAACCCTGGGCCCTGCACTTACCTAAGCAAGCTCTTAGTCACCTGAGCTATACCACTGGCCTTAGCTTTTCTCACTATATTTGTTAAAAATGTCTTTCCATTTGGTTATTCACTTCAGCATATTTGAGAAGTATTTTTTTACCCCCACATCTTTCTGCCTACCCTGGCTGTTTTGATAAGGCTTGCTAAGCACTTTGGGCTTAGTAAACTGGATTTCCCCCAGTCTTGACCAGACTGAGTTCCCATCTCCCCTTTTGCTGAGCTACTGAGATATCATATGGTGCTGCACATGCCTGTAATCTCAGCCCTATGGGGGCCCAAAACAGGAAGATCACTGTGGGTCTGAGCTGTGTAGTGAGACCCTGTATCAAATGCATTAAAAAAAAATCTGAAATCCAAAATGCTTCAAAATCTGAGACCTTTAATAGTTCCATGGTGATAAATTCCACATCGGATGTAATGCGAAGTGTTGGGATCCAAACATGAGCTCACTAAGAGCACCATTCGTGCACAACTCCCTCCAGGCTGCATTGTTTGGACTCGGGTCCCATCCCCAAGGCGACACATTCTGTATGGCATGAAAATATTTCCAAATTCTGGGAAATCCCAACTCTGAAACATGCTGGGTCCCAGGTGTTTTGGGTCCTGGGTGCTCTCTGTATCACTGAAGTTCTACCACTAAGGCACAGCTCCGGGTAACCCCAGAGGATATCCTTACAGACTGCCTCTCCCCTTCCTTCTTTTCTCATTCTCTTTATATAAAGCTTTACCTTGGAAAAACAGATGTTTATGTTGTTGTGACATTCTTCCATTTGACAATGTCATCCATGCATTTTCACCCTCCACCTGGGATTCTGTGACTCTGTTGTGCCACGCTTGCCCTTGTGAGCCATGAGCGCCATCCTGGGAAGCACCTTGGCATGCTGGACCCTGTGCTCACACTGAGACTGGTGGCGCACCTACCTGCAGGAAGGCGGCTTGACCCAAGTCAGCTCAATTTAATACCTCTAACCCATCCAGCTTTGTGGGGTGCTGGGGATGGAGCCTGTCTCAGTGACTCTTCTCTTATTGCTGGGACAGATACATGACACTTAAAATGAAGGAAGGCGAGGTTTATTTAGCTCACAGTTCCTGGAGGTCTCAGTCCATACCAGTTGGCTCCGAGGCAGAGCAGCACAGGGCCTGGTGCTGGCAAGAACAGAGAGTAACATGGAGGGGCAGCACCAACAATGGTTGCAGAGAGGAAGTCCAGCTCCCTTAGGCAGCACTCATACCCATAATCCCAGCAGCACTCATGCCTGTAATCCCAGTGCATCATGAGTTAATCACAAACCCTAGAAATCCACCCCATGACTACAGGAGGCTCTGGTTTTTTTTTGTTTTTTTTTTTTGTGGGACTGGGGATTGAACTCAGGACCTTGCACTTGCTAGGCAGGTACTTAATCCACTGAGCTATCTCCCCAGCCTAACTGCAGGAGGCTCTGGGGGGACACCTAAACACAAACATAATGGAACTCAATCACACATGCTGGGTATACCCTCTGCCCCTGAACCACACCATCAACTCAGCACATCGATTCTTCATTTGGGGTATCTCTGCTGCTTGGCCCCAAGACTGGGTGGTTCCAGAAGAGGTGGATGTTAGCCTCTCCCAGGAGCCTGCAGTTTACTCCCTTCACCCCCTTTCTGCTATGGGTGGGGCTCTGCATGTGGGGGTCACATTGAGGTCACATAGGTTGAGTTTGAAACAAAAGTGAAGATATCCATGCATGTTTTCTGTCTTTAGTTCTCAAAAATTCTATTTACAGAGCTAGAAGGAAGATTTAAAAAAAAAAAAAAAACAGTGGCCATCAGTGAGGCAGCAGGCTTGGGGCTCTGTGGCATGGTGCAGACTCCTGTCTCTGAGGTGCGCATGCATAAGATGCGCAGTATTTGTTCTGTGCTGGGGCTGGGTCCCCTGGCTTCATACATAGCTAGGCAAGGGCTGGGGAGATAGTTCAGTGATATAAGTGTCTGCCTGGCAAGCACAAAGTCCTGAGTTCTATCCCCCAGCCCCCTTCCCCCCAAAAAACATACATGGCTAGGAAAATCTCTGCTACTGAGTTTATATCCGTAGCCTGTGTGCTTTAAAAGTCAGCAGTAGGGCCGGCCTGATAGCTTAGTGGACTAAAGCGCCTGCTTAGGCAGAGCACATTGGCCAGGGATTTGATTCCTGGCTTGCTGTCCCGGGCCCCGCCTGTGGGGCACAACAGGATGGCGATTAAGATTGGGCATGGTGTTGCAAGCCTGTAACCCCAGCACTCAGGAGTCTGAAAACAGTAAGATCACTACAAGTCCGATCTATGTACTGAGACCCTGTTGACCCTGTCCTAAATACAGAAAGAAATAATCGGTACCTGAATGTGAACACCCATCCGCATCCGGATGCTCCCTCAGAAGTGAATTCTGTTGTCTGCTTAGTGGTACACTGTGCAGATGTATGTCCGTCTACCTGGTCAGCTGCTGCTAACGCTAGTCTTTGCCTTCCTGCTGTCACTGTGAGGACACGCAGGGCTATGTGGCTAAGTTTTGGTGTACATTCCTTAATTATCTCCTTAAGTGCAATCCTAATGAATACATGATGGGCCAGCGGGTTTGGGTTTTGAAAAATTTTGATAAGATGCTGCCAAATTCTGTAACAAGGCCTATCGGGGACTGCTGCTCCTGTGTGCTCCTCATGGGGACCTGGAGGTGCAGCTTTCCCACCTTTGAGCCTGTTCATCCCTCCAGGCCCACAGGCAGTACCTGCCAAGCGCAGCTTCTGCACTGGCAGAGCTCAGTAACCGTACCGTGTGCCCACCTAGAGGGACACTTTCTCCTGTGGCAGGGAAGGCCTGGGGGGACCAAGGGCACTGAGTGACTCGGTGCCCAGGGCAAGAATTCACAACCCACTCTGAATCCAGAAAACTGAGCTGTGCCACTTTTTAATTAATACCAGGGAAAGGCAGGAACAGCTGGAATAGTCCATGTCCTCAAAACATGTGGAAGACAGGAAAAGGGACCAGAGGCTCAGGAAGCAGAAGATGTCTGGTGGAGGCCAGGCATGCTCTAGGTCCTGGCATGCTCCAGGTCCAGGCATGCTCTAGGTCCAGGTGGCATTGGTGGCAGTGGTGTGGCTTGTCCTGCATGTGACCCTCGGTGCCCAACCAGGGAAAAGCAAGTTAGAATCACTGGCCGCTTACTGAGCACTGGCTTGGCTTTTGTGGGAAACCGATTTGTTTCCTTCGACGATCTTAAGATCCCTGCTGTTTTCCCTGCTTCAGTTTTGTTTATTCAGGAGACAGAATATAAAAGAAAGTTACCCATAATCTCTGCAGCCGGGCCCAACAGATAATTTCATGTGTCCTTTATCCTTCTTTGCTCGTTTTCTGTGCATAGATCTGTTTTTTGAAGGGATTCGTAATTTAGCGGCAGCTGAGCCCTTACACCTCAGGCATGGGGTGGGTACTGGGCCTTTCTACCTTGCTGCAGTTGAGCCCAGCTCATCCCATGTGTGTTAAGCCTCTAATTTATGCCCAGCATCCGGGAGGCAAGTAGGATGTAGCTCTGGAACTGTTCATGGCTAAGACAGAGCCCTAAAGGAGTCCATTGGTATTCTGTGGACCTCCTGGCAACCTGCAGGAGGCAGGGCCAGTGCTTCACAGCTCACTCGCAGGAAGATACCGAGAGCACCAACACGGTTTAGAACAGGAACTGGACTCCCAGGCCTGATCCACTTCACCACCACGTGGTCCCAGTGAGGGGCCCAGAAGATCCCTCCTGTGGCAGGACTGGGACGGGTGGGTGGACAGGCAGGCGGGCAGACGTTTGCAGCCTCGTCCATGCGTGCCTTCCAGCCGTGGCCCCAGTGACCTCATTTTCCCTTTCCCGCTGCCCTCATTTCTGCCAGCTGGGATGTGGCAAGTGGGAAGCTCACTGAGCCCTGATCCTCCCTGAGGCCTTGCCTTTCCTCTTCTTGCAGCTCCCTTCCAGGAAAACCTGACCAAAAAAGTTCCAGAAACTCAAAGAAACAAATGATAGTTTCAAGGGATAAGACTGTGTACTTGGATGGCAGGTTTATCTTACTTTAGTTCTTCTAAAAAGCAGTTTCAATACTCAGCTCCTTGGTCTTCCTCCCTCTTGTGGCACTGTAGTGTCTGCCTAGCCTGACTCCCAGCTCTTTGGGGAGCACAGAGGAGTCTCAGCTGAATACCAAGAAGCAGGGCTAGGGAGATAGCTCAGGGGCACAAGTGCCTGCCTGGCAAGTACAAGGTCCTGAGTTCAGTCCCCCATTCCACAAAAAACAACAACAATAATAACAATAATGATAACAAAAATACCGAGAAGCATCGGCACTCTGCCCCTTCTTAGTGCTGGCCAGGCAGAGGGCACTGTGGGCGTTTTCTTCCTTGGTCCTCCTAGGAAAGCACCAGGCAGGTTGGTTTTGTGTCCTCCCCAGTCCCAGCTTCCAGAAGTGAGGCAACCAGCCCCAGTCAGTACCCATGGGTCCCACAGCTTTGCCTGGGGCCTTCCAGAGAAGGGCGGTTGGGGCCCGTTGTCCTGTCCTTGCAAAAGTATTTAAGAAATTGAATCTTTAGCAATAGTTCAGAGAAGATCTTTGAGGATCCCAAGGAAAAATTCTGAATTTGCTTGACTGTAAGACAGTGCCCTGCTGTGCTTGAAGAACCAAACAAAACATCCTGGTAGTCAGGCCAGGGAATAGAGCAAAAGCTTGTTAGGAGATGTGTCATGCTTTCTTAGTCATAGTGTGCTGGGTGTGAGCCGTAGCCCATGAAAGGAATGCAGTGTGTCACAGGGGCCTCGTGGTACAGGGCATGTGCCCCCTCCCCCACTCTACTTCTTCGTGGTAGTGGGGATTCATTATTAATTTCCTTCATACTAAGCCAGAGCTATAATCCGACCCCAGCCCCACTCATAAGCACAACCCTCTGTCTCTTGTTTGTTTTGGTTTGAGACAAGGTCTGGCTATGTAGTTCAGGCATGGATCCTCCTGCCTCAGCCTCCCGAGTGTTGAGGTTACAGATGTGTGCCGCCTTGCCCAGCTCTGGTCACTCTTAGTAAATACCAGGGTGGTAAAAAAAATGTTCGCTATGTGGAGAAAACAGTGTTTTCAGTGTGGTGACCCCTGGTCCCCTTCACTCTGTGTGTGTGTGTGTGTGTGTGTGTGTTTGTGAGAGAGAGAGAGAGAGAGAGAGAGAGAGAGAGAGAGACAGAGACAGAGACAGAGACAGAGACAGAGAAAGAGGTGTGAGAAAGAAGTGCTGCAGAGGGCTGGCCTCTGCCCAGCTCAGCTCCCTGAGCAGCTCAGGGATGCCATCGAGGCCTCGTGCTGCTCCCAGAGAAGCCGGAGGGCCACATTTTTCCTGAAAGCTCTCCAGGATTCAAGGCTGGCACATGGTTCCTTCACAGCAGTGGAGGCTGCATCTGGCTTGCCTGAGAGCTGTAGGAGCCGAAAATACCTGTAAGTGGTTTGGAGCTCGGTTGTGTAGCCAGCCTTGGCCTGCGTCCTAGATCTTCCCCTGAAAGACTGTTGTCAGGATGCTGAAGCTCTCCATGACGTAATATCTCCATTTCCTCATCTGTCAAGGGGAATTCATTTCAGCCACTTCTGAGGGTTCTGAGTGGATTAACAAGAAAGCCTTGGAGCCCCACTCTAAATTTTTATTTATTTATTTATTTTTTCTTGTTTCAGAACCTTTGTTTGTTTATTCACTCATTTTTATGGCCGGCTCAGCCTGCCCCGAGGGCAGTGCTGGCGCAGCATGTGGTGCCGGGGATAGAACCGCGGTCCCTGAAGCCACCCAAGCTTCCCCAAGCAGGCGCATTAGACCACTGAGCCATTCCACCAGGCCCCTGGAGCCCCACTCTAGAACCTCGAGAGTGCACAGTAAATCTTGTCTGGTAGCATTATCACCTGTGTCCCTGTCCTCAGGTGGAAGTTGCCCATCTGTCCCAGCTGATTGTGGATAGTCTTGGTTCACACTTGCTGTGCGGGTATGGTTGCCATCAGTTCTCCATCTTTCTCTTGGCACAGCATGGTAAGTTATGTGCTGCAGCACCGGCAGTGTGCTGCTGAGGGATTTTCTGCTGAATTTAGGAAGACAGAGCTTTCTGTTGTTTGAGGGTTTTTGGGCAAACTCACTCAGCCTTTTTACATTCCAGCTGCTGTATACTAAAGTATGAGTTCTTTTTTTAAAAATTAATTAATTAATTTATTTATTTATTTATTTTGAGGAACTGGGGATTAAACTCAGGACATTGCGCTTGCCAAGCAAGCGCTTATTCTATGGATCTATCTCCCCAGCCCACGAGTTCTTTTTTTAAAAAAATGTATTTTATTTTATTTATTTATTTATTTATTTATTTATTTATTTTTGTATTTTTGAGACAGGGTCTCGCTATGCAGTTGAGGCTGGCCTTGAGCTCACTTTTGTAGCCCAGGCTGGTCTTGAACTCGCACTGATCCTCCTGCCTCAGCCTCCCAAGTGCTGGGATTACAGGCGTGTGCCACCACGCCCGGCAAAAAATGTATTTTAGTACAGGGTCTACAGAGTCTCACTGCTCAGATTAGACTCAGGCCCAGTCTAAGAATGAGTTCGGAGATCCCTTAGTTTGCATTCATTCTGTCCTTCAACAAGCAAGTATCTTTCTAGACCTCCTATAGAAGAGGCCAAGGACTTTTTTTTCAGGACCAGGGATTGAGCTCAGGCCCTTGCACTTGCCAGGCAAACACTTACTCTACTGAGCTGTCTCTCCAGCCCCTAGAACTTTTGACTCTCAATTTCTCATAAATCATAATGTTATACATTTTGCACATGTGTGCCTCTGTGTGTGTGTTTTATGATTTTTTTTTTTTTTTTTTTTTTCATGCTGGAGATTGAGCTCAGGATCTTGCACTTGCCAGGCAAGTATCAAACTATCTCTGGCCCGTTTACAATTAATTGTACAGGGCACTGAACCCAGGGCCTCTCCACTGAGCTACCATATATACCTGTCCCTTTTTATTTGTTTATTTTTATTGAGACAGTGTCTCTCTAAGTCACCCAGCCTGGGTACGAACTTGAGATCCTCCTACCTCAGCCTTCCAGGATGCTGGGATTCCAGTTTGTGCCACCATGCCTGCCTGACTTATTTTCTTAGTTAGAAAACTAATATAAATTTTCACTATGGAAAATTGAGAACTATGAAATGTTGACAAGATAGGCTTAAAGGAAGTTTTCAGTTTTGCTGGCCCCTTTTCATATTTTAGGCTTAGGTCATCCTCCTGTCCACCACACCTCTGCACCTGAGCAGTCAAAACCGTAAGGTGTAAGGTTTGGTTTTTGTTTTTTTTTAAGGACTGGGGTTCAAACTCACGACCTTGTACTTTCCAGGCAGGCAGTTGTGCCGCAGAGCTGTCTCCCTGCCACCCCCCCCCCCCATTTTTTTGTCTTTTTGAGACAAGGTCCCACAAGGCAAGCAGTTCAGGCTTGCCTTGAGCTCACTTTTGTAGCTCAGGTTAGTCTCCAACTTGCACTGATACTCCTGCCTCAGCCTCCCAAGTGCTGGGATTACAGGCATGGGCCACCACTTGTGGGCTAAAACTATAAGTTTTTTTGTTGTTGTTTTCAGAATTGGGGATTGAACTCAGATCCCGGCACTTGCCAGGCAGGCACTTGTGCCCCTGAGCTCCCTTAGAACTGTAAATTTTTATGAAAGCTTCTCTCCCCAAATATATGCGGGCGTCTCCTAACACAGACCCTTGTCACCACCCTCTGTCTAGCTGGCGTGAGGCCCAGTGTACAGTGCCACCCCTGGTGTTGGGTGAAGTGGGATGCACGCGGCCCCCACATCCAGATCTGAGACTCCTGTGGCTGGGCAGAGGACTTAACGGACCATGGTCCTCTCCTGGGCGGCGCCCTGCCCATGTTCTAAGTCGGGGTCCTGAACTCTGCCCCTGGCAGGCCACAGGGTTGGGTGTGCCAGCCCTGAAAGCCACTTCCTGCCACCTCTGCCTCCGAGCCACCGCATTCCCCACACCCCCAGGAGCCTGCTCAGGGCCGTTTGTTTTGGCTGTGGTGTGTGACCGCACTGCTGCTGCCTAGGGCCACCCATGGCAGGGACCCCAGTAGGCCATGACGGGGCATGGAGACCCCTGCCTCTGCAGGAGGGTGAAGCTGCTGCACCGAGACAGGCCCTGGGGAAGGACCGGCCAGAAGGACTGTGGTGCTGTAGCCTGGGAGGACGTCACCCACGGGAGATGAGACCAGGGGCTGGGGACCACAGGGGTGAAGCCGCACTCTTGGGGTCCTGCCCTGCCTGGGCTTGTTTAGTGGGTGGGGGTGCCGGCCTCAACTCCGAATTCCAGCTAGTTCACTTTGGGGTGGGGGGACATGGCTGGGAGCTGGGGAGCAGGGGAGCTGGAGAGCTGGGGAGCTGGAGCATCTTGGGGCTCACGGAGAAGGCTCGGCAGGGAGGGCCGGCTGAGGAGGAAGGAGGAACTTGGAGAAGCCAGGCAGGAGCACAGAGGCTGGGGGTACCCTCCATGCTTGGAGCTGTAAAGGATGGGGCTCCCTGGGCCGACAGAGGGAATGCTCCCCCGGCCCACCTTGGCCGGTGCTGGGCTGCTGGGGACACCAGGGTGGGTGCGGGGCTCCTGGGGGCGGGTGGCCCATGTTGGCTCCTCAAGGGGCGGGGCTGGCAGCTTCTGCTGACTCAGGCATTTCCAGGCGCAGGCCCAGGGCGGAGGACTCATTGAAAACAGCTGTTCAGCTTGGCCAGCGGCCCTGGCACTCCCTGGGGTGACCCCAGCCTCCGCCTGTTGGGGCAGGGAGAGCTTAGGGGCGGAGGTTCATGAAGCCCAGCGACCCAGAGAGCTCAGCAGTCACTGTCGCGAAACACCGCCTACCGCCTCTGCTCCTGCAGCTCCCAACCTCAAACTCCCGTCTGGCCACTGCGCCTTTCAGAGTCCTGTCTGCGCGCCTCTCCTCTAGCAAGAATTGGCTGGGCGTCTGTCTGGGAAGCCACGTGTGGTTTTTTCCTGTCATGGCTTCGCTTTGTGACAGGGCTGCGTCTGAGACAGGGCCAGGCTCCCACTGTACCTCTGCTTCCTTGGAAGGCCATGTGCTGTTAGCACGCTTTGGAAGTTTTGCTGGGCTTGTTGCAGGAGCTCTGCCTCTGCGGCTTTCCTGTGAACAGGGCAGGATAGTGCTCAGCTTTCGTGCAGGATGTGGTGCCATGCTAGTGCTTCATCAGCAGTGGGGGAAGAGGGCCCCAGGGCGAGCAGGCGGGGATCCAGCCAGATCTCCCAGGCCTGGCAGGAGGGCCCCTCAGCAGCCTTCGCCGGGGTAGAGTCCTCTGATATGCTAGGCCATGCAGTTGGCTCTGGCCCCAAGACCGAAGCTGTGTTTATCAGAATTCTTTGGATCACAGGGGACAGAAACCTAGAGCAGCCAGGCTCAGCAAAAATGTTGGGACCATAGCTGAGCAGGTTTGCTTGTGTGAGGACCACAGTCCAACCCCCAGAAGGCAAAGAAAAAACAGCCGATCCCAAGTGATCTGTAGAAGAGGAGACGAGCCCTGTGAAGGACAACAGGGCCAAGGGGACTGAAGACCCAGCATCACCGGGACTGCTTCCTCCTCCCCAAGTCAGCTCTGCTCCCCTCTGCTCTTTGCATAGGATTTCCTGGGAGCAGGGGCCATGGCCTGGGCAGGCCTAGACTGGCCATCTCCGACTAAGGGTAGCTTTATGTGCTCATAGGTACCCTCTGCTTAGCCCCGTCTGAACTCTGCCCGTTAGCTGAGCCACAGACAGGGCTATGATCCTGTCACCCCACCACACTGAGCCACCTACACAGCGTCCTGTTAATGTGTGACAATAAGGAGGCAGAAGTTTGGTGGTAGACAAAACAAGAGGCAAGGGACTATGGGCTGGAGACAGAGTTCAGTGGCACTGCACCTGCCTGCGAGGGGTCCTGAATTCAATTCCCGCCCTCGCCGCCGCCCCCCCGCCCCCCCCCCCCCCTCTGCAAAAGAAAAGAGTGTGGGCCTCAACAATGGTAAGGATTCTTACTCAGCTGCTTGGCCGGGTTCCCATAGATCTGCCCTGAGCGCATCCCTCTGGCGCCCCTAGCGGCTGGTTGTGGTCCTGGTCCATGTCCAAAGCCGTCTCAAATTGGATTACAGATCCTACGAAGAGATCGGCCCAGTGAGTTTTCTTTGTGGCCCCAGTGTTCCGTGGAACAAGCTGGGCACCCACCAAGTGCTCCAGGACGTTAAGTGGAATTGAACCCAGAACCCAGAACATTGGAGAAAGGAGGGGCTCATTACCTGCCTTGTGTGACACCATGAAATGGAGGCCCTGACAGGTGCTGTGACTGGACGCCCTAGCACCCCCCTTCTTTCTGTCTTGGTTTCCTTATCTGTGAAGTAAGAGAGGTCAGCTTGACCCTGGGAGCAAGCCCTGCCAGCCAGCACAGGCCTCTTTCAGACCCTTCTTTTGCCCCTGGGCACAGCCACAGCAGTCCATATGGAACAGGGAGATCCTGCAGCTTGACTGCCCTAGGAACCCAGAAGGTTTGCTGTTGGTATCCAGGCCTCTCTCTGAGAGGCATCTGGGAAAACGGGCAAGGTTTTCTCCCTTCTCCTGTCCCAGAGCCCTTCCCTACCCTCTGTGGAGGAGCAGCTTTCTCTATTACTAATTATCCTCCTGGACTAGAATGTCCAAGAACAAAACACGCAACCTTAGAGGCAATTTGTGCTGGCCCGCATCAAGGCCTGGGGCCAGCGTGTGGGCCTGCATGGCGACTGGAGGGCATCTTAGACTATTCCACCTGTTGTAGCAAAGGGCCATTGTGGAGTGGATGCTAAAAAAACCAAGAAAGGTGTGCCCAAGGGCCAGGAACATTACCCCGGGAATCCCAGCACAACAGAAGAAAAGTGTGCCCAGGGCCAGGCACATTACCCCAGGAAATCCCAGCATTTCTCAAACCAGCTGTAATGGTGCATATCTGTAATGCTGGTCTGAGAGGAGAATCTCAAGTTCAAGCCTAGCTTGGGCAATTTAGTGACTTGGCAAAACTCTGTCTCAAAGTAAAATAAATAAATTGTAGAGATAAGAAACTAGCGTCTTGGGGCCCGGCAGGATGGCTCAGTGGTCTAAAGCACCTGCTTAGGAAAGCTTAGGCGGCTGCAGGGACTGTAGTTCGATCCCCAGCACCACATGCTGTGCCAGCCCTGCCCTCAGGGAAGGCTGAGCCAGCCATAAAAATAAGTAAACAAACAAAGAAAAGTTCTGAAATAAGAAAAAAATAAAATAAAATAATTCTTAAAAAACACAAAAAAACTAGCATCTTAAAGAAGCAAAGAACAATAAGCAAAGCATAGAGTGGGTTGTAATCTGTTACTTAGGGATTCCAGAAAACTGGGATTTAAGAAGGCAAATAACAGCTTACCCTGATTGATGTCTCTGCCCTTACCTGAGATGTTGGTGATTATCTCCTCCTCTCCTAAAGCTGCATTCATGGGGTCTGTTTCTTTCGGCACCCGACCATAAATACAGCAATAACTAACTAACTAACTAACTAAATAAATAAATAAATAAAATGTTTGAGGCGGAGCCCAGTGCGGTGCCCTGTATTCAAACCTTGGTATGGCAGAAAGAAAAAACATCGTTTCTCCCAGCTTTGGAAATTGGGGAGGCCGAGGTGAAGCAGTAGGCAGATCCAGTGTGTAGAGAGGCTCATTTCCTCTGGCAGTCTTATTGCTGTCACCTCTCCTGATAGAAGAGCGAGGGTCCAGTGCCCCTCACAGAAGGCCTGCTTCTAATTCCATCATACTGAGGGCTGAGAGTTCACATAGGAGTTGAGGGGTGGTCACATGGTAGCAGAAGGGAAAGAGCAAGGTCAGGGCTGGGACCCTGAGAAGGGAGAGGCTCGCTGTGCTACTACCCTCACGGTCTCAGGTCCTCACCAGGACCTGGGCACAGAGGACAACGCCTTTCCAACAAGGCGTTGTGGGCACTCAGGCAGAGCCAGGGCACTGTGCTTTAGGAAGAGTCTCCTGGCAGGTGGACAAGCACAGGAACACTGGCTGCTTGGTGTGGCTGCTGCTGTGGGGAGGCCATCTGTACATGCGCATGCTTGCTTACTCAGAATTAATTCAGCACTGCTGCATGTCACACAGGGCTATAGGTACAGGTGCTGCAGTGGTACAAAGGACAGAAAAGGACCCTGGAAGCTTATGAACCAGAGGGGAGCCACAGAAAACACAGTCTGAGAAGCTGGTCACAGAAGCAGAGGCTAGAGTTCAGAGCTACCAGGAAGGCTAACAATTAAGAGGGACAGGAAGGTGCTCAGGAGGTTCTCACCAGTTACCTTCAAATCCTTGGGACTGCTTGCTTGTGTGTGCCTAGGGCCTGGCGCTAAACCCAGCAAGAGACAGCAGCGGGGAGGCAGAGTGTGCAGAGGGTCAGAGGGTGCAGTCGCCACATTGCGCCACACAGCCACTTTAGAATTCCAGGCAGGTGCGGTTGCGGTGCACGCCTGCGATCCCAGAACTTTGACGCTGAGGCAGGAGGATGAGGCCAGCCTGGGCTGCAAAGTGAGCTCGAGGCTGCCAGACATGCATAGTAAGCCTATGGCTCAAAAAGGAAACGAAACAAACCCCAGTTTAGAATTCCAAAAGTCCTACCAAGTCAGGGTGCTGGTAATCACCTGAGGGCTTCTTTGGAACCCCAGGAAGACCTCATCTTGTGATTAAAGTTGAAGCCAAGGGCCATGCCATACTCTTAAGATTTAACACTCCACCAAGATCACCCTGCCCTATAAGGCCTTCAACCAACCTCCACAGGATGAATGAGACCCACCAGAACTTCTGCCTGCCACAAACTCAACACTTTAATAGGATTTTTCAAAGTTTGGATTATTTATAACAGCAGCTGCAATGTCTAGCATGTAATTAAAGACACCCACAAATCCAGTGTATAACAAAAATGACTAGAGGTTATCCACAATGTCTAATATGTAGTAAAAGTTACTAGACATGTGAGCACTAGCAAGAAGTGACCCACAACTGAGAAAAGGCAGAGTCACAAATAACCCCAGATGTTGGAGAGAACTCAGAAAAAACCCTTGTGAAGAGACACCAAGCAACACATAAAGCAACTGTGATTACTTGGAATGGGGAGATTAGAGAGGACTTCTCCAGTGACTGGGGCTTCGTTCCTGAAATGAAAACTGCCACCTGGAGGAAAAGGCAAGGCTCTGGTGTGTGTGTGTGTGTGTGTGTGTGTGTGTGGCTGAGGCCAGCCTGGCAAGGGTCTCCTCCTCACACCCGGGCACAGCTCCTAGCAGGGAGCTTGACTGGATGTGAAAAATACGAGTCACCTTTCAAGGAATTGAAAAGTGAGAGGGAGAGTTATCTGACTTAGTTGTTTATTTTCTTCTTCCTGTAGTGAGGCTGTCATTTCAAATAGTTAAAAACAAATTACATTTCATTTAATTCTGTTCACATCTTTTACTTATTTGCTACTGCACTGTTGATGTTTTCCTTATTAATTTATTTTGGTAGTAGCTCTTTTTATATGAGGGAGAAAGTCTTTCGCCTCTAATTAGTTACATATAGTTTGCCATTTGAATGGGATTTATCTTGCCATGAAAAAACTCTTAGGCCATTGAATTCATCATTTTCTTTCTGTTTTGTTTTATTCTGAGATAGGACCTTACTTTGTAGCATAGACTGGCTTTGAACTCACTGTGTAGCCCAGGCTGGCCTCCACGTGAGCCTCAGCCTCTTGAGTGTTAGGATGATAGATAGCCCCTGGCTCGTGGCACCTATAACTGAATAACGATAGCAATAAGAAACATTTGGTTTTGGGGGGTCTTGGGGGGACTGGGGTTCGAACTCATGACCTTGCACTTGCTGGGCAGGCACTTGTGCCACGGAGCTATCTCCCTGGCCCCAATAAGAAGCATTTGTAACGCTCTTACTCTGTGCTAGACTCTGTCCCAGCACTTGGCTTCTGTTATCTCATTTGATTTTTTCTGTTTTTCTTTTCTAAAATAAGTGCTAGGACCCAAATTTAAGGTCTCCTCCATGCCACAAGCGCTTTTCCCCTGCCTCCCACTCACTGTAAGCCCATCTCTTCACAGTGATCTTGTGGTGAGGAAACCCAGCCATAAAGAAGTTCAATCAAACCCTTGCTTATGTTGTTGTAGAGTAAGTGAGAAGCTGGGCTCTGGACACCAGCGGTGTGCTTCTCACCTTGGAGACCCAAGTATGGTCCTGAGGATCTGGGATGACCGGGTGTGAGGGCTGCATGTGGACAGACCACGCAGGCCACATGCTGTGGCACTGCGGGTGCTTCATTAGCTCCTGCTGGTGGTGCGCTGTGATGGTGCTCAGTATCCGGCACCCTGCTCCCTACGTGACTCCATTCTGCTTCCCCACCGTGTGAAGTGGCAGCTGGGGCACAGGAGGGAGGTGGGGACATGTGGCTGTCGGGAGGCTAGGATTGCCAGCTGGCTGGGGAGTGGGTCATTCCAATTCCTATGCTGCAGTCTGACCTAGCTTTGCTGGTTCTCTCTCCCTCTCCTTTTTCCCGAGGCATAATTCATATGTGAAAGTCACTCTCACACAGTTAATTAGATTTTACTATATCCAGAGTTGTGCAACTATCAAAGCAATCTAAATTTGGGCCATGTTTAAGGCCAGTGATTCCCAGTAGAACTACCTCCCCCCACCAAAAAAAAAGATTTCAAGCCAGGCATGGTAGTGCATGCCTGTAATCCCAGCACTTGGCAGGCAGAGGCAGGAGGATCTCTGAAAATTTGAGACCAATAGGGCTGTACATTTAAAAAAAAAGACTCCAACCAGAGACACTGCATCCCTCAGCAGTTACTTACCTTTCCTATCACCCCCTATCCTTACCTCTTAAATCTGCTTCCTGACTTGAGCCATGTAGATCTCTCTCTCTCTCTCTCTCTCTCTGGGTTTAATATAAGATCTATAGGGCTATAGGGTGTCACTATATAGATCGGACTGGAACTTGTAGTGGTTCTCCTGTTTTTAGGCTCCCAAGTGCAGGGATTACAGGTGTGAGCCACCACTCCCAGTGTCAATTGCCATCTCAGTGCAAGGTGCAGGGATTAAATCCCAGCCTCTATGCTCTGCCTAAGCAGGTGTTGACAGGGCCTCACTATGCAGTTCAGGCTGGCCTTGAGTTCACTCTGCAGCCCAGGCTGGTCTCAAACTCTCAGTGACCCTCCTGCCTCAGCCTCCTGAGTGTTGGAATGACAGGCAGCCCTGTGCCTGGCTTTAAACCTCCATTTCTTAGTCTGCAAAGTGGATGTGTGACAAGGCGAATCCTCGGGGTGCAGTGCAGTCTGTCAGGCAAGCCGAGGAACCAGAGGGCTGTTGTTATCTAAAAGATAGTTATGGTTGGGAGAACTCAAGAACCAGGAGAGGATGCTACCAGTGGAGCTGAGGGGCGAGAGGAGGAGTAGAACAAGTACTTTCAGGCCCGAGAAGAACTTTGGCAGAAGAAACGTGACCTGTGGATGTGGAGGCAAAGATGACAGTGTGGCATGTGACAGAGATACCGCTTCTGACCTTTATCGTCCCTTCCCTACGTGCATGCCCTCTAAGGTCCCACTCGAAGCCTGCACTGTCACCAGGCACATCCAGTCTCCACACAGGGCTGAGCCTCTGTGTGCTGTTTCCTGCTCACATGGACATACCTGTGGTTTATACTTGAGGCATAGGGAGAAACTAATAATACAGATGAGATAATAGGAGAGCTCAGAGGAATAAGAACTGACCTGGCAAGTACAAGGACCTGAATTCAATCCCCAGCCCCACATGCTGGGCGCGCCCTCACAGCCTCGGCTCCCCAGGCATGCCATTTTGGCCCCAGATGCAATAATAAAAAATAAAGAAAAGAAAATCGAAAAGTTATTACAAAACACTGCCATGAACATTGCTTAAAACTTATGAATGGTTGCTTTATTTATTTATTTATTTATTTATTTATTTATTTTTGGTCTTTTTGAGACAGGGTCTCACTCTGCAGTTCAGGCTGGCCTTGAGCTCACTTTTGTAGCCCAGGCTGGGGGCTCACACTGATCCTCCTGCCTCAGCCTCCCAAGTGCTGGGATTATAGGTGTGTGCCACCACACGTGGCTTCTTGCAATACTTTTGGAATGTGGTTGACTGTGAGTAGCAGAAATGGAGGAAAGTGGAGTCCCTGCCTGGGAAGTACAAGGTCCTGAGTTCGATTCCTCATTAAAAAAAAAAAGTGGGGCCAACTGTGTACAGTGCCAGGCTTGATGCATTGAGCTGGTCGAATTTGAGGTGCGGCTGGTGCAGAGGTGGACTGTGGTGCTTCTGGATGCAGGTGTGGCAGAGCCTGTCTCCCCCGGCTTGAAGCGTTGACCAAGAAGCCTAAAAGACTAAATGCAGGAGAGAGGCAGGTGGTAGCCCACCTGGGGCCATGTGGCGCTATCACGTCCTGCCTTCCTTTCCAGAGCCAGACGTCTTCCTCATCTTCAGCCATGGACGGCAGGGCTGCCTGGAGGCCCAGGGTGCACAGGTCCGAGTCACCCCAGTCTGCAACACCAGCCTCCCTGCCCAGCGCTGGAAGTGGGTCTCTCGGAACCGGCTCTTCAACCTGGGCACCACGCAGTGCCTAGGAACGGGCTGGCCAGGTGCCAACACCACCACCGCCCTCAGCGTGTACGAGTGTGACCGGGAGGTGCTGAGCCTTCGCTGGCATTGCCGGACACTGGGTGACCAGCTGTCGCTACTCCTGGGTGTCCGTGCTGGCAATGCATCCAAGCCTGGTCCCCTTGAGCGCGGGGACCACACCCGTGGAGGCCAGTGGTCCATCTACGGCAGTGAGGAGGATCTGTGTGCTCGGCCCTACTATGGTGAGAGGGTGCCCACAGGGATGGGGGCACAGTGCTCGGTGTGGGGGGCTGGAGCCAGAAGGGCTGCTCTCCTAGGGGGCGGGCCTGGGGCTTCTGTGGGCCTCTTTCCAGTTAGAACTTTAAGCTCAATATGAAGCCTTTTTGAATAATTAGGAAAACTAACTTCAAAGCATTTACTTTTTAAAAATTCCAGCACAAACACATACTTAAAATAAATTCATGGGGCTGGGGAGATAGCTCAGGGGCACAAATAACTGCCTGGCAAGTGCAAGGTCCTGAGTTTGATCCCTGGTTCCAGAAAAAAACAAAACAAAACAAAAAAAAACAACAAAAGAAACTTCAAACAGTACAAAAATGAATCACCTAAAATTCAAAATTCCCTTCCCTCTGGCCCACTCTGAAAGAGACTCCCACCGTGACACATTTTGCAGGTGGTGAGTGGGCTGGGATGAGGAGCCCCTGCATCCTTGGGGTTCTTTCCTAGAAGCTACCCTCAGTTCTGTGATAGAACTTTCCAGGGCAGGATGGAGCCCAATGCGGAGCTGAGCAGAGATTGCTCAGCCCTCTGGGGTGTCTGGGAGACTTTAGCCAAGGGAAGTTAGGGAGCTTCTCCCCCCACCCTCATGGGGGTTCAGTGGCTCTCTTGAGCCTTGCTCTGCCACCATTGTCCCCTGCAGCCCTCTGCTGGCCCCAGCTTTCCCTGAGTGGCTAGGGGAGGTCAGTGTGAGGGCCCAGATGCTGAAGCCCACTGTTGGTGTCTGCAGAGGTCTACACCATCCAGGGCAACTCCCACGGGAAGCCGTGCACCATCCCCTTCAAGTACGACAATCAGTGGTTCCACGGTTGTACCAGCACGGGCCGCGAGGATGGGCACCTGTGGTGTGCCACTACCCAGGACTATGGGAAAGATGAGCGCTGGGGCTTCTGCCCCATCAAGAGTGAGTGTGGGCCTGTGGGACGTGCCTGGCTGGGGCCTGGGCTTGGCGTGGGCTGAGGAGGGACCACCGTCCTTCTGCCCTGCTAACAGGTAGCGACTGCGAGACCTTCTGGGACAAGGACCAGCTGACTGATAGCTGCTACCAGTTCAACTTCCAGTCCACATTGTCCTGGAGGGAGGCCTGGGCCAGCTGTGAGCAGCAAGGGGCGGACCTGCTGAGCATCACAGAGATGCATGAGCAGACCTACATCAATGGTGAGGCCAGGTGGGCCGGGGGCCTGTGGGCTGTCGGGGGTGAGACCAGGCAGGACTGCCGGCTTTGGGGCAGGCAGGGATGAGCCCCCTCAGTCTTCTGCCTTTCGGTGCCAGGGCTCCTCACTGGCTACAGCTCGACGCTGTGGATTGGCCTGAACGACCTGGACAGCAGCGGGGGCTGGCAGTGGTCCGACAGCTCACCTCTCAAGTTCCTCAACTGGGAGAGCGGTGAGAAAGGGGCTGGGGTGCAGGGATCCCTGCAGCTGCATAGCCTCCCCCTATGGGGGAGGGGAAAACAGATTCCTGGTGGGGTGGGGTGGGGGGAACAGTGCTCACAAGAATCAGAAACTGACCTCAGTCTGGCAGATTGTGCCCCAGCCCCGGGGTTTGGTGTGTGAGTGGGTCTGGGCCTCTGCCTGCATGGTGCACTGTACACTTGGGGGCGAAGCCCAGCCAACTCCGGGGCTGCTGGGGCTTCAGAACAGGGCAAGGCCAGTCCAGGAGGGGCAGGAAACCTGGCTTTGGGCACATTCTTGCCATCCCAACATTTGGCGGCTGAAACAGAAGGGTGGCAGGGTGGACACCAGTGTGGGTAACTTAGGGAGATCCTGTCTGAAAGGCTCAGCGTGGACCACCTGGGTTCAATCCCTCGTACCGAGGGGAAGTGAGGACCGTGGCCTAGCAAGGTAGAGGGCGGGGCCCTCCAGCTTCTGGGAGGAAGGGGCTACAGGGTGAACTTCATTTGCCAGCAACGCTGGCGCTGTGTATCCCACAGATCAGCCAGACAACCCAAGTGAGGAGAATTGTGGGGTGATCCGCACTGAGTCCTCGGGGGGCTGGCAGAACCGAGACTGCAGCATTGCATTGCCCTACGTGTGCAAGAAGAGGCCCAACGCCACAGCAGAGCCCACCACGCCAGGCGAGCCACCACCCTAGCCCACACCCCCACCCCATGGGCAGCATCTGCACTGCGGTGGGAGAGGAGGGGAGGAAAGAGGTTTCCGCTGCGAGGAGGAGACCTGGTGCACAGGAGGCAGGAAGAAAAGAGGAGGGATTGAGGTGGGGGCGGGGTGGGGGGTGGACAGACAGAGAGACCCTTTCAGGCCACGCTCCTGCAGTAGGCATGTTGGAGATCGTTGTGATCTTTGCCTAGATGGCCCCCCAAAGCCTCGAGCAGGCCTGGGGGCAGCTGAATCTGGAGTTGGTGACTGATTCATGGCCCACTGCTGGCATTAGAGGTTTGAGTGCTCCACTCGCCTGGGGCTGGCAGCGTGCACGCAGTCAGGACAGAAAGTGGCTTGCTCGGGCTGCTCCCCTCCTCTGCCTTTGCTGCTTTTGCAGCGTTCCACTGCCGTGAACAGCTGCCCTCTGCCCTGTGCCATGCTGCCTTGGAGACAGAAAGTATGGGCCGACACCATAACACATTGAGAGCTAAACACACCTTTCCTTCCTTGATTCTGGGTATCGAGTATTTTGTCTCCCCAGTAAGAGAGAAGGAACAGAGACAGGTGCAGACTTGGGAGGACTGAGCCACCCGTGCCTGTCACAGCCTGTGACCCAGCACCTCCCCAGTTCCCCACCTTGAATGTATGGGGCTCCTGGATAGAAATCATAACGCCTGCCTGCTCAGCCTCTCCTTCTGGCTTTTGTGCAAGGGGAATTCGGATACTTTTTGTTCTTATTGTTCAGCTAGAGTCTGAGCAAGTGGGGGTGTGGCACTAATTCATCCCAGTACCACTGCTGGGGAGGAAGCGTGTGAAATGCTGGCAGCATTCCGTGTGCCAGTGTGCCCTGTGGAACCACTGTCTGTTGGAGGGAACACACATCTTACCCAAGATGACACTGTCTGAGTTAGACATATTTAAGACATATATAAAGTCCATATTTAGAACGTGCTAGAGAAGAGTCAGATTAAGCTTCTGAGAGTTAAGGAAGGTTGTATGGATATGATCTTTGATGCGAGCTCTTCTGGTTGAGTAAAAGCTTTAAAGGCAGCAGTAGTGTAGAGGAAGGGTGTCCCTGGCCAGGACCTGGAAGTACAGGGACAGAAGAGAGACAGCGCAAGGGGTGGTGGGCAGTGCTGCATGGGCGGGGCACAGCCTGCTCGCTGTGCCGGCCCAGAAGCACCCAGAGTCTGTGGAAAGGCCACTCCCCTTTTGTTTTGGGGTTGCACATTTGCTCGGCTGTGTTTTGTGTGAGGAGTTGGTACGCACTCATAGCACACCTTGGCGTGTCTCCTTATACCCTGTCGTCTTCTGTCTTGCTCTTCACTTACGTTTTGGGTTTCAGATATGAGAGAAACCACGCGATATTTAAGCAGCATGTCTGAATGCTTCACTTAACATCACAGCCTCGAGGGGCAGCCACTGCCCCACAGAGGACTGAAGGTCATCCTTCGTGGCGGAGCAGTGCTCCCTGTGTGGAGTACCCCCATCCACTCGTGTGTTGAGGGACATGTGGGTGGCTTCTGAGGTTCAGCTGTTATTTAAATGAGAAACTGTGGTTCACAAAGCCCCAGGTGAGTCATGTGCAGGTCCGGATTGAGAAGCACTGGCTGCTGGGCACGGCAAGGAGAACGTCTTGCTTGAGTTCATGGTTCAGAGAGGGAGTCAGAATTTGGGACATGGTGGGCCCCTAACTTAAGGGCTGTGTTCCTCTTGTATTTTTTAAGGAAGTGCTTACAGGATATTCAGTGTCTTACTACTAGATTGGATTTGTAGTGATCCACCTATTTACAGCCTCCCAAGGGATGGGATTACAGGCATGCCAGGGCCAGTAGACCCAGGGATTGAACCCCGGGGCCTCTGCATCTGCTTGCAGGCACTTTAATCCACTGAGCTACTTGGTTGGCCCTAGGCCTGTGCTCCTCAGTGGACTTAGTTCTTGCCTTGCAGGGTGCTTCTGAGAGGCCTGGCCTGCCACCAAGACCAGCGTCTTTGTAGGTGGCGCTTGAGTCAACTGGGTAGGCTGAAGGGGGGGACTACTGCTCCCATCTGGGCAACCATGGAGTTGGCAAAGAGATTTTCACAGAGAAAATGTAGCAAAACCAGAAAAGAAAAACACAAAATCCGCAAACTAACAGAAAATAAAAAGCTTAGAGAGCTTGTTCCTGCTCTAGACCTTGAAGTTGATCTGCAGTGTGAATGGCTGCTCTCCCCCCCTGGTTCCCTAGCAGGTCAGAGCTGGCCCTGCCTAAGCCACCCCTCCAGGCCCCATCTTCCCCACAGCTCCCTGTTCTCTGTTGGCTGAGTCTTCTTGGTGGGGCAGGGGGCTCCTCAGGCCTCCAGGATCAGTAGACAGCTGTGGCCTTGGATTCCTCCACCACAGCCCCAGCTCCCAGCATGAGACCTATTATTCTAGGCAGTTTGGCTTTCTGCATCTCAGCACAGAGTGAGGTATGTCATTTTGGAAGCAGCCACCACTATGCCCCCCAAGCACCCACATTTCCTGTCTGGGACTGTAGCCTTGGGTCTTGTCTCATTGACCAGCAAGGAGTGTAGGACAGTTCCTAGGCTGAGGAGAGGCTGCGCCTGGTCTCTGCCTACCCGCTTTGCCAGGTCTGCACGCACGAAGAGGCCTGGCCCAGCAGTTGTCTGCAGGGTGCAGCGGTCTGGGTATCCCAGCATGGAGTGTGGCTTCATGGCACATGCCTTCCTGTCCAGTGATCCTGCCCACACCTGACATGGTGGGTGGTGTGGCAGAGTCCTTTTCTCTTTTGCCTAAACCCAAGTACGGGCTTGTTCTCTTCAGCTGCTGTTAGGCCTCAGTACCTAGAGGGGGAACCTGACATTCACTGGAGTCAAGAGAGGGTCCTGAGAGAGGAGTGCAGGGGGAGGGGCTGGGGGAAGGCACCAGGAGAGGCATTTTAGCTCAAGTATGTGGCCAATGTACGATGACTTATCATCCCCTAGTGTTTCTGGGTGCACACCTATAGCAGATCCGCAGGGGCTGGGGGCCACTTACTGGCCTCGTAATTGTCCCCATTCCGCCCTCCTGTGCTGCCCCCTGCGGGAGGTGCCCAGTGCATGTGATTTGGGAGAACAGCGGTCCCACAGGCTAAGCAAGATTGCCAGAGACGAGTCGATTCCCATAGCAGGCAATGCCCCTGGCAGAGGAGGAAACGAAAGTCCGGGGGCTGCCATCCTGATCCCCTTCCCGTGAATGTGCCCTTTTCCTGGTCTGTCCATGGCCGTGTGGTGTGAGACAGACAGATCTGGAACAGGCAATCCCCCCTCCCATCCCCCCTCCACTTGGAGGCTCTGCTGGGGTCCAAAACTAGTGGGTTGGTTTCCAGGTTGGGTAGGTAGCTCAGTCTGAGCGGTGGCCCTGTGGCTCTCACAGACAGGTGGGCCAACATGAAGGTGGAGTGTGACCCCAGCTGGCAGCCCTTCCAGGGCCACTGCTACCGCCTGCAGGCCGAAAAGCGCAACTGGCAGGAGTCCAAGAAGGCCTGTCTCCGAGGGGGCGGGGACCTGCTTAGCATCCACAGCATGGCGGAGCTGGAGTTTGTCACGAAGCAGATCAAGCAAGGTGAGGAGCCCCACATCCAGGTGGAGTGCGGGGCCTACGCTGGCCGTCTAACCCGCCCAGGCCCAGAGCTGCTCCTCCTCCCGCTGGCAGCTAAGGCTGACCTCCCTGTGTCTTCTCTCCCCTCCACTCCTGGGGACCCAGAGGTGGAGGAGCTATGGATCGGCCTCAACGACCTGAAGCAGCAGATGAACTTTGAGTGGTCTGACGGCAGCCTCGTGCGCTTCACCCACTGGCACCCCTTTGAGCCCAACAACTTCCGGGATAGTCTAGAGGACTGTGTCACCATCTGGGGGCCGGTGAGATCCTCCTTCCCCACAACAGGGCCACAGAAACCACCCCACAGTGGCAGCTCAGAGTCCTGCTCTCGGCCCCTGCCTGTCCTGTACCGTTCCCCATTCTGTCCCCATGCTTCTCAGCAATCCCATCTCTTCCCTGTGCGAGGCCAGGGGCATTGAGACCGCCTCTCCCACCACTAGCAGAGTTGCTGGGAGAATTATAGTGCGCACTCTTGTGAAGCCTGTGCGTGCTGCCTGGCCCCTTCCCGATTCCCCGTCAGCTGCTCCTCCCTACCAGCAGGTGGCACCAGAACCCATACGATGCAGAGGCCCTGCAAGAAGGTCTGCCCTCTACCAGCCCTTGTCTCCTCCAGCTCCCAACCCTACCCAAGCAGAGGGTCTTCTCTTCTTAAGAAATTAGGAAGTTGTGATTCGTTTTGAGGAGTTGAACCCAGGGCCTTCACACGGAGCTATATCCTTAATCCTTTTTCATTTTCTGTCTCACCAAGTCTCTTAAATTCCCGTACCTGGGTTCAAGCCTGAGATCCATCTGCCTCAGCCTCCCAGTCAGCTGAGATTCTAGGCATGCACCACCTGGTTGTCATGTTCTGACGTAAACATGATGAGTGGGTGAAGGAATCAAGACAGGGCTTCAAGCAGAGAAAAAAGCCTTTAGAACAGGCTAAAGCCACAGGGGCAATGACCTATTTCTAGGACAGGTAGCATCCTGCTGTAGAACACAGTATCAGAACTGTAAGGGCGAAACCATTTACCTTATGGGGCCTTCACTCATTAGCCTGGCTGTTGGTCCCCAGAGTCAGGCTGGTGGCCAGGGACCGCAGGAAGAGCTGAAGTGCTCTGTGTCCCAGGTCGGACAGCAGGGTTAACTTGGAGGACTTCACGGGCAGAGGAGAGCACAGACAGTAACGTGCAGATGCCCCGACACTATGGCAACTGCTGCTAAACGTGAAAGGGTCCAGTGCTGGGGACCAAACCCAGGGCCTTATGTTAGGCAAATGCTCTATTACCGAGCTATATTCCAGTCTAAAAGTTTGAAAACAATTATTTGTTGAGTGTGTATTATGTTCCAGCTATTTTTCTGGGTGCTGGGCTCTGCAAATATGCTATCTTCAGGAAGGAGCTGGGGGCTTCAGGGGAGCCTCTGGATACTGGGGAGAGCTCAGGCTGTCATGAGGTCTGGCACTAAACTCCTCTTCAGCTTTAATCAGCCAAGTCTCTACTCTTGATGGCATCGGTTACCTAAGGTCATCCATAGTCTAAAAGTAGTAAATGGAAAATTTCAGAAAAAAAGCAAATCCTTTTAACACTTTCCTTATAGCATTGTTACATGTGTGCTCTGTTGTCAGCTGTCAGGCTCTTGCTGTACCCAATTAATAGATCAAAACCTATCATAGGTAAGAAAACATAGCACAGGGCTTGGTGCCACCCGTGGCTACTGCTGCAGCTACTCCAGCAGCCTTTGCTGGTTTGTTCTGGACTTCTATACATGACTTATGAGAACACCCTTTCACGTTTAGCAGCAGTTGCCACAGTGTCAGGGCATCTGCACATCACTGTCTGTGCTCTCCTCTGCCCGTGAAGTCCTCCAAGTTAACCCTGCTGTCCGACCTGGGACAGAGAGCACTTCAGCTCTTCCTGTGGTCCCTGGCCACCAGCCTGACTCTGGGGACCAACAGCCAGGCTGATGAGTGAAGGAGGGAGAAGAAAGGAATCCGTTGAGCGTGGCCAGGAAGAATGGGGGCTGGTGTGCGGAGAGGCCCTGTGTCAGGGGTGCTGCGAAGTGCTCAGGTTTATAGGGGAAAGGGCACAAGAGGCAAGCAAGTGCATGCACACCCAAGCAGCCTTGGCTAGGCTGTGGTCTGAGACTGGTTTCTTGGGATCCTGCTGGCATCTGGGAGGTTGCTGTGCTGGGGGTGGGGCCATTTGCTTCCCAGCTTGAAGTGCTCTGCCCACGAGAAATAGTGCAGGGGAAGAGGACACAGGCACAGGCCCAAGGAGAGAGATGGGTTTGGCAGGTTTGGGACCACCCTTGAACCCTATTCTAAAGGAGCCCCTGTTGCCTGGTGAGTTGCTCAGGCTCACAGCAAGTCCAAGGCAAGACTGGGTCTAGAAACCACATTAGCAGAAGGCATTGGTGCGTGTCAAGGAGGGGCCTGAGCCTGTCCTTCCCGCATGTCCCTAGGAAGGTCGCTGGAACGACAGTCCCTGTAACCAGTCCCTGCCATCTATCTGTAAGAAGGCTGGCCAACTGAGCCAGGGTGTCACTGAGGAGGACCACGGCTGCCGCAAGGTGAGGGGGCTGGTTCAGCCCAGGAGTCCCAGGATCAGGGGGGTAGGGGAGTCCTGCCCCCTCCCCTGGTCCCTCTCCCCTCATGCCCTCTCCCTTTAGTGCCTTGGCTCCCTGTTCCTAGAGAAGTGATATTGGAGGCCTGAGGCCGCATTGATGCAGTGGGCTGTCCTGGGCCCTGAGCCCCTTGCCACAGGGACGCTGCTTTCCAGCAGAGATAGAGAACCACTGAGGGGGGGGCCCAGCGGGATGGCTCAGTGGTCTAAAGCGCCTGCTTGGGAAGGCTTGGGCAGCTTCAGGGACCGTGGTTCGATCCCTGGCACCACATGCTGCGCCAGCCCTGCCTTCAGGGCGCGGGCTGGGCCAGCCATAAAAATGAGTGAATAAGCAAATAAAGGTTGTGAAACGAGAACCACTGAGGGCTGGCCTGAGGTCCACCTTTGTAGGTGGGGGCTTCGGGGAGCTGACTCTGTGCCCCCTAGTCCTGCCTCTGCCTCCACCTGGCCAGGGCATGCTCAGGCCTGACAGTGTGTGCTCAACTGCCTCCTCTGGGAGACCGAGGCTTCGGGGTGGCTGAGCCTGAGGCCTTGTGATCCTGCCCCTCTCTGGCTTCCCAGACAGCTCAGGGATGGTGTGTGAATGAGAGCAGATGGCTGGAGGCCACCCCCTCTTCTGGGTGCAGGGGCATGAGTGTGTGAGGTTGGACAGTCACTCTAGGGACAGGATGCTTTGCAGCCTTTGTCTCCTCTCAACCCTTGCTGCAGGCCTGGTTCTTCCCTGCTTTCCCCCATAGTCCCTATACCCCAGTACTCTCCTTCCTCCCAGGATAGGCAAGGCCAACAGCCGTGGTCAGCTGGGGGGAGAAGGAGGGAGTCGGGTCGGTGCGCCTGCCTGGGGAGTGGCCCGGGCTCTGGCCTGCCCTGGAGGAGGTGCAAGTGCGTCTGAAGGGGAATTTCTAATGGCCTGGTGGGAGGGCCAGCCAGGCATAAGTGTGGAGGGGTGCAGAGTGGCTGCAGTGAATACCCTGGCATGGCCGGGCTCTGTGAACAACACACGGAGCCTGCACCCACACACACCTGCTTCTGCCCTGGGCGCTGGCTCCGGCCACAGCTGCTCCGGCACCATCCTGCACCTGTGGTGGCTTCCTCACCAGTGTCTCCCCACCACCCCACACACCAGATGCCTCTCAGCCTAGCCCTCTGTTCTGGCATCGCACCCCTGCTCTGCAGCTCTGCTTCCTCAGCCGGATTCCCCACTGTACCCTTGGTCTAAGTGCCACTTGTCTCTCTGAACCGGGCTGGGGACTGGGTCCATCAACCACCCTGGGGCCACACTGCCTCCTGGGCTGGTATTTGGAGGTCATGGTGAAGAGGGGGAGTGGAGAGGGGCCAGGTGCAGACACCGCCCCCACCCTCCACCTACACACAGCAGCTGTGCCCAGGCTGGCATCCCTGCCTGGGTACTTACAGTGAGGTGGCAACCACCCTCCCTATGGATGCCCTTCTCCTGCCCGCTCTCTTGGGCCAGGGTTGGACATGGCATAGCCCCTCCTGCTACTGGCTTGGAGAGGACCAGGTGACCTACAGTGAGGCCCGGCACCTGTGCACTGACCACAGCTCCCAGCTGGTCACCATCACCAACAGGTACAAGAGGAGGGGGTGATGGGAAACCCTGAGCTTCTCCGCCCGCATCCTGACGTGGCATGGCTTCTTCACTAAGCGGGGTGGCATCCTGCTGGGGACTTTCTGGAGTCTTGTCACAGGGCAGGATCTTTGGTAGTGTGGGGCAGGGCAGGGTGGCTGCAGGGGTGGGCAGCTGCTCAGGGATGGAGTGCACTCCTGCGTGACCAGCCTGTCCTCCAAAGGTTCGAGCAGGCCTTTGTCAGCAGCCTCATCTACAGCTGGGAGGGCGAGTTCTTCTGGACAGCCCTGCAGGACCTCAATGGCACGGGCTCCTTCCGCTGGCTCAGTGGAGACGAGGTCATGTACACCCACTGGAACCGGGACCAGCCTGGTGAGCCCCGCACCCTGTGGCAGCCCTCTGTACTGGCTGGCACCAATGGAGTTGGGAGGCCACAGTGGCCTTTTCCGGCTGACATGGGCCCCTGGGCTTTCCAGGCAGTTGTTGATTTGCGTAGAGTTCCCTCTTAGCATGGGCTGTGCAGCCAAACTGTTCAGGTTAGATCCCGACACTGCTTTTTATTACCTATGCATCCCCTGGGCCTCAGTTTGCTCATCTGTCAAATGGGGATAGATGTACATTCTTCATAGCATTGACATGAAGCTTAAATGTCAGTGAAATTCTGACCCATGAATAGGGACAGCATGTGCACACTGCGTAGAACAGTAAGACAATGAAGACAATGCAGTGTGTGCCTCTGATATTACTGTGTCACAACTCTGTGTGCTAACCTTTCCCATAACCTAATGAGGACCAGAAGCTAAATGAGCTGCCTACAATCTCAGAATAGGTAAAGAGCCAAGCCTCTGCCTCACTCTCCCACTGTTGGGCCCCCACCCTGCCAAGCTCGTCTCTGCAGAGGGGCCCAGCTGCCTCCCGGGCCAGGGCTGTCACACTGCCCTGCAGCAGTGTGAATCCTAGTGCATGAGTCTCCTTTCCCCCTCCGTCAGGGTTCAGCCGCGGGGGCTGCGTGGCCCTGGCCACAGGCAGTGCCATGGGACTGTGGGAGGTGAAGAACTGTACCTCGTTCCGCGCTCGTTACATTTGCCGGCAGAGCCTGGGCACACCGGTGACACCGGAGCTGCCCGGACCCGACCCCACGCCCAGCCTGACTGGCTCCTGTCCTCTGGGCTGGGCCTCAGACCCCAAACTCCGGCACTGCTACAAGGTAGGGGATGGGATGGGTTGGGTGGGGATAAGAGCAAAGAAGTAGCTGTCTTGGGGAGCACCTGGGGAACATCATGAGCCAGAGACACTGCTCCAGACTGCAGACGGGAATGTCCAGTGACACTAACCAGTGAGATCTATAGCAGGTGGCCAGCACATGCTAGAGGAGCTGGTGAAACCACCATGATCCCTGGCAGGGCCCCCAAGGCTACGGCCCGTACTGGCATGCTCTTCAGAAACACCTGGGGCTCCTGGGGAAACAAACCAACTATTTCAGTCTAGTACGTGTGAGGCCCTGGGTTGGATCCTGAGTACTTCAAAACACAAAATAAAAATCTCTGTTGCCACTGTGGAGATTTGGATCAGCAGTCATCTGCTGGGTCTGGGAGCCACTCATGGAGTCCAAGCTTTTCTCTGAACACACAGAAACTGAAGTTGGAGGAGGGACTGTGGCGTTGCTGGGGCCGGAGCCCAGATCTTCCCTCTGATCGGGGCCTAGTGCAGGGGGGCTGGGCCAGGTGCTGACTGCCAGCTCCCCTCCTGTGTGCTTGCTCTCTGATGAGCTGAGCTAGTCAGACCCCTACCATCTGGCGAGACCACAGCAGTCCTGGGCAGGTGGCAGGGACCCTCGGAGAGGCAGGCTTGTGGGACAGCCAGGACACCTGGACTCTACGCCTGCAGGTGTTCAGCTCAGAGCGGCTACAGGACAAGAAGAGCTGGATCCAGGCCCAGGCTGCTTGCCAGGAGTTGGGGGCCCAGCTGCTGAGCCTGGCCACCTATGAGGAGGAGCACTTTGTAGCCAACATGCTCAACAAGATCTTTGGGTACTGGACCCAGGGCAGGGTGCCTCCATTTGTGTGGGAGCAGGCAACTCTTGGTGGGGCATGTGATGGGAGGTGGGCAGGGTGTAGGTAACTCCAGTGAGGCCTGCCTGAGGCCTTGGAGTGACCTTGTACCTGCCTCAGACTCCAAGAGTTTGGCACATGAGTGTGATCTGCTCACATAAAATCATTACCAACCCACTGAGCCAGCAATGCCCCTTAGGTACACCAGCTTTTCCTCGAGGATCTCTTCTAAGCTAATCCCTCCACTGTCCCATAGTGACCCTCATTCTCAGGAAACTGTCCTCAGAGACAGAAGCAGAGGCTGCAATTTGAAGTGGCCACCTGAGGGGGTTTCTTCCAAAGCCCCTCTCTGTCCTGTGTGCTCTGGGTACTACATTCTCTGACAGTACCTATAATCCCTTAGCTTTGGGAAAATCTGGGTGGATTCAGGCTCCCTGAGACCTGAGCCCCACAGGTATTTCCTCCCAGCAATCATCAGGATTACATTATTTAACTAGTAATTATAATAGCTCTTGTTCATCACAACTGCCACTCCTCGTGGACTGGGTTCTGTGCTAAGCGCAGGGTCCTCATCTAGTTCTCTCAATGCCAGCGAAGCGACAATGCCCTCTAACCCAGGGTTGATGGAGAAGCCGTGTTTCCCCCCTCCCCCCAGACCACAGGATTGTTCCATGTGGCCTGGGACTTGGGTTTACATAGCTCCACGGTCATGGCCTCTACCACTTGCCCATCAGCTTTCTAGTGAGAAGGCATGCACAGGCTTGCTGGGCAAGGCACCCCACAGGGCAGTCAGGGCACGGAGAGTGTGGCTACCCGCTCTAGAGAGCTTTCAGTGAAAACTGCCAGCCTGGCTCTGGTGGGGCAGGGTGAAGCCCAGAGTGGGACCTTAGGCCAAGAGAGCCTGAGCGCTGGTGTTTTGGCACCAGCCTCTCACTGCCCTTCTTCTGTCCCCATAACTGCGCTGTGCTGAAGTGAATCAGAGCCCGAGATCCATGAGCAGCACTGGTTCTGGATTGGCCTGAACCGACGGGATCCCACAGTGGGTCAGAGCTGGCGCTGGAGCGATGGCCTAGGGGTGAGGGGGCCTGGAGGTGGTGGGCGGGGCCTGTGATGGGCGGGACCAGAGAGGGTGTGGCCGAGTGTGGGGCAGGGCCTGGACACAGGTGGTTCCTGAAGAGTCCAGGTTTCCAAACAGCTGGCCAGCAGAAAGGAGAGTGCACTGCAGAGGGGACCCTCCCACCAAGGCTGGGGTTCAGCTCAGGTCAGCCCACATATGTCCAGGTGCCACGGCTGAGGTGGCCCATGCTTGCGTCTTACATCTCTCCCCTGTCTCCAGTTCTCTTACCATAATTTTGACCGGAGCCGGCATGATGATGATGACATCCGGGGCTGTGCAGTGCTCGACCTGGCATCCCTGCAGTGGGTGGCAATGCAGTGCGAAACACAGCTCGACTGGATCTGCAAAATCCCCAGAGGTCTGTGGTGTGGCAGAGTTAAGGGACCCAGCAGAGTGAAGGGTGTTGGGGCTGGGGACCCAGGGTCTCCTGTTCCCTTCAGCATCTTTGTCCCTGTTGCCTCTCAGGTGTGGATGTGCAGGAGCCGGATGTCAGCCCACAAGGTGAGATCCTGGTTCAGCCCTCGTTAGGAAGGAAGCCAAGGGGGAGAGGGCTCCAGCGGTGAGGGGACTGAGTTGGCTGCCAGGCTTGGGCCGAGCAGCTCAGCCTGGACAGAGAGGCAGGGCCCAGAGCCTGCCTGGAGGCCTGTGCGTGTTCACTGCACCAGCAGGCGTGCTACCTGCCCTGTTCCACTGTGCGGTTCGGGCTACATGAGCTGACTCAACCTGTTCGCGGCTCCCACAGGCGGGCAGGAGTGGCTGCGCTTTCAGGAGGCTGAGTACAAGTTCTTCGAACATCACTCCACGTGGGCACAGGCGCAGCGCATCTGCACATGGTTCCAGGCCGAGCTGAGCTCTGTGCATAGCCAGGCCGAGCTGGACTTTCTGGGGCACAACCTTCAAAAGGTGAGCACAAGAGGGTTGGGGTGGGGGGCCAGCAGGGCCTGAGGGCAAGGGGCTGCTCATGCTCACCTGCCCTGCCTTCTGCCCACTTTAGTTCTCGCGGGGCCAGGAGCAGCACTGGTGGATTGGCCTGCACACCTCGGAGGACGGGCGCTTCAGGTGGGAGCTCCGGTGGGCAGCAGGTTGGAGAGGCAGCCAGCTGTGTCTCCAGCCAGAGGCAGAGCAGAGCTCAGCACCAAGAGATCCAGCCCTGCTCCTCGCTGGCTGGTGGCCTTTAGTGAATGGCTTAACCTTTCTGGCCTGGGTTTTTGGTTTAGTCACTATTCTGTTGTTGCTGGGACAAATACCTGATGCACAAGCTTAGAGGAGGAAAGGCTTATTTAGCTCACAGTTCCTGGAGGTTTCAAGATGCTGCCCCCGGCTTTATAGGGACTGGAAGAGGGGCTGGGGTGCTGCCGTGCCCAGGATGATCTGCTCCATGCCTCAGTGGGAACCACCGCCTGGTGGTGGTGGGGCCCTCTGACAGCACATACTATCAGTTTAAGAGTTAGAGCCTCTTTTGGCACGCCCTCTCAAGCCCTGCCCCTCAAGCCACACATGTGCTTGACAGCCCCATGATGTACATGAGGCTTTGGGGGGACAACTAGATACAAACCACTAAGTTTTCTCATATGAAAGCGGAAATAATGAAGCCTGTCTCCTACAAGCCTTATGAGGATTAACTAGCTTCAGTGGCAAACTGCAGTCCTTAGCACAGCATCTATTACGTAATGGGTATTAAATAGGGGCCGTTTCTGATATAGCTGGGATCACGAATCATAAACAAGGCACATGATGGACCAGAGGGGACTCAGTTATTGAGTGCCCACTCTCCATGCGTCATGGTCCTTGAGACAGGTGGACCAGGACCCCCAGGAATCTGGGTATATCCTTGCTCTTGGAGCCCATGCTCTGGGGTTTCGATCATCTTACACGAGTGCTTGGGAAGGGCTGGGCCTCATGTGGGGACCCCGGCTCCAGGGCCCTTGGCTGCCCTGAGCTGCTGACTCAGGCTTCCCTGCCCTTCTCTGCTCCTTCAGTGCAGGGCTCAGTGAGGGCGCGCTGCGGTCTCAGTCCTATTCTGTGCGATTGCAGGTGGATCGATGGCTCCGTTGTAAACTTCATCTCCTGGGCACCAGGCAAGCCTCGGCCCCTTGGCAGGGACCAGAAATGTGTGTACATGACAACCAGCCGAGGTAAGCACCAGGATGACGGCGCCACTGTGGAATCCATGTTGGGAGTGCTAAAGCAAGCTGTCTCTAAATCCAAGAAGGCTGCTAAACTTCCACAGCCCTACAGCCCTGCAGGCTTGAGTTCAGAGCTGGACACAGGCCCGGAGCCCCAGCCCCAACTTCTGGGCATGAGGCTGAGGGCATCACACCCCTGCATGCCTTGCCCTTGAGTGACCCCCACCCTATACTTCCACAGAAGATTGGGGTGACCAGAGGTGCATGACAGCCTTGCCCTACATTTGCAAGCGCAGCAACAGAACTGGGGAGATGCAAACCCCAGACCTGCCACCTGAGGTGCTGGGGGGCTGCCCTCCCGGCTGGAGCCAATTCCTCAGCAAGGTAGGAGGTGTGGGCACCCATGGGATCAGAGGAGATGATGCGAACATGGGAATGGGGTTCTGGGACTCTGGGCCGTGTGGCAGTGTCGGAGCTGTGGCCTCTTGCCTGTACCACCAGGCTGTCTCAGAGGGCCCCAACATCAGGCTGGATCTCTGGGAAAGCGACCTAATGTAGTGATATCTTCTAAACCACAAAGGTTGTCCAGAACTTCAGTGTGTTTTCTAGCTCAGTGGTTGGCAGCTTTTGATAATGAACTCCTTGTAACAAAACAAAATATAGAATATACACACCTAAACTGTGTGTTTTATTTGTGAACAGGTAGTTATGTGCGTAAATAGAGTACATATTTACTGCTATATTACTGTGACTAATGTTAATTATAGTAAAATACACGTAAGAGCAAAATGAGCTAAAGCTTTAAAAGTAATATTTTAAGTTAAAATACCATTAATGCCAAAAACGCATCTTTGGTTCAGTCGTATGATCAAGTATAATTATTAATATTTAAGTGATTTGAATAAGAGCCATACAGTTGCATATATCATTTTTTCTCTACAATAGAAAATTGTTCCCCTTAAAATTTTAATTTTTTACAAGTTATACATAAAAACATGGAAATTATATATGTGTGTGTGTATAGAGCATCATGTAATATTTTAGTACATATATATAGTGTCTGTTTAAATTGGGGTAAGTGTATCTGTCTCCTTAAACATTTACCATTTCTTTATGGTGAAAATATTCAAAATCCTTCCTTCTAGCTTTTTGAAAAATATAGTACAGCGGGGTATGGTGGCACACAGGGAGGCTGAGGCAGGAGAAGTTCTGCAAATTCAAGCGCAGCCTGGGCTACATAAACAGGCACCCTGCCCTGACAATTCTCACCTCAGCGCCTTGCCCCTGCCCAGCTGTGACCTAGAACTCTCTGTGGCCTTTTCTCCCCCTGTTCTCTCCAGTTGTAGGAACTGCCATTCTACTCTGAACTAAAAAAGGCACCTTTTTGTACTGTAAACATGAGATCTTGTAGTTCTTGCTTTCCTAACATTTTTTTTTAAATCTCTTTATGGCGGTTGGGATGGGCCGCATACCAGGCATCAAATTCAGGACCTCATGCTTGCCAGGCAGGCCTGCGTTTTTGAAAATCTTAGTCTGATATTTCGTGGTTTGTCACTCATAGGTCTTGCTGGAAGTTCAGATTCTTTCACAACATTTCATGATTATGAAGGATCTAAAGGGTGCCTCACAAAGAGATGACTGAAGGTGGAGGGGGCAACACAGAGCCCCAGCAGTCTGGAGGCTGAGGCAGGAGCACCATAAGTTTGAGCCCAGGCTAAGAAACTTAGTGACTTAGCAAGAACTTATCTCAAGAGAAAGAATAAAACAGGCTGGGATTCAACTCACTGCAGTGGCCCTGGGTTCAGTCCCCAGTGAGAGAGAGGGAAAGAGAGAGAGGCAGAGACAGAGAGGAGAGAGAGAGAGAGAGAGAGAGATGACCAAAATAAAAGCACTGGCCGGCCTCTGGCTTCACTGCCCACACCGTTCTTCTCATGTTTCAGTTCTTTCAAAAGGTTTTTGTTCTACAGTGGGCCAATTTCTGGTCCCCTTCTGGAAGACAGGCTGACCTTGAACTTACTCAGTAGCCCCCCAGCTGACCTCACACTCAGGCCTATCCTCCCACCTCAGCCTTTCGGCCTGAGATGACAGAGCATGTGACAGTACCACCCTGCTGGCCTGGTTTCCCTCTTACCTCATGCACAAATCAGGAGATGGATCAAGAGGTGCGGAGACTTTGGGAAAACCATAAAACAGTATTTAGGAAATTCTCTTCTCATGTATTTGGAGTGTGCGGTTAGGAAAATTGGGAACTGTGAAACGATTTAGAATGATATACTTATATATATTGGATATGCGAGCCCGTGGTGAGTAGCGCAGCTCTCCCTGCCTGAGCACCCATCTCTGCCACACACCACTACCATTAAACCTTCAGATAACCGAGGATTCTACTTTACAGAAGAGTAAGCTGAGGCCAGCCGGGCAAGCCTGAGTGAGAGTCCGCTTCTTGTCCCTTCTGTTTTGTCTCTGACCCTGTCTCTGGCCCTGCCCCTTCCTTGGACCCTTCCTTTCCCATTGTGCTGTGGCTGTAAATCATTAATTTTCATATGTATGTATGTATGTATGTATGTATGTATGTATGTTATGGCTGGCTGAGCCTCCCCTGGGGTGGGGCTGGCGCAGCATGTGGTGCTGGGGATTGAACCGAAGTCCCTGTGGTTGCCTAAGCAGGCCTTTTAAATCATTAATTTTCTTTTCTTTCTTTCTTGCTTGCTTGCTTGCTTGCTTTTCCTTCTTTGCAGGACCGGGGTTCAAACTCACAAACTTGCACTTGCCAAGCAGGCACTTGTGCCACAGAGCTATTTCTCCAGCCTCCTTTTTTGTAATTTAAGGAGGAGTCTATAGGGCGTTCAGAGTGTCTGTACTAAATCAGACTCAGTGATCCTCCTGGGCACCACCATGCCCAGTCTCAGTTGCCATCTCAGTGCACCCCAAGGATCCAACCTCAGCCTCTGCATCTGCTTACAGGTGCTTGAATCTGCTGAGCACCTGTTTTTTATTTTTCTAAGAACAAGTCTTCAGAGTCCTGGAGAGATAGCTCAGAGGCATAAGCACCCACCTGGCAAGTACAAGGACATGGGTTCAATCTCTGGACCCACATGCCGGGTACTTGATCTCAACCCTGGTTCCCTGGGGGCTCAGTCTTGGCCTCGGATGTCTGGGGAGCCCACCATGCAGGGAAATAAAGAAAGTTGTCCACTAGGATTCTTCTTGTAATCTTATAGAAAAAGATGAGGATGGGGGAAAATATAAAATTACAGTTAGAAGCCTCTGGCAAACAAAGACCATACATAAAGATAGAAGCATCCTGGAAGAGGACTGTGTGTGCTGAAAGGGCACCAGGAGCTTTCCAGTGACATTCAGATAGGTGTGTAGCAAAAAGCAGGATGGATCTTGACTCCAAGCACCTCAGTGCTTCCTGTGGCCTTTTGTCTCAGCAGGAGTGGTTTTGGTGGGCCAAAGAAAGCTTCCCATTGAAAATCCCCCAGTGTGGGCTCACCCATGCAAGCCCTCTGTATCAGTTCAGGCAGCTGCCCAGGACCCAGCAGTGCCATCTCCTTGATTCTGCCCTTTTCCAGCCTAAAGCTGCTGGGACAGCTCTTGGGCTGCCCACCTGAGGGGCTCCTGGGTTGTGGGGCAGGGAAGGGGAACTGCTGTCACATCTCCATCTTGCCCTACAGTGTCTCCGAATCCAGGGTGAGGATCCCCAGGACCGGGTCAAGTGGTCCGAGGCGCAGTTTTCCTGTGAACAGCAAGAGGCCCAGCTGGTCACCATCGCAAACCCCTTAGAACAAGGTAGAGTTGGTGGGGGGCTGGCCCCTGTTCTTGCGCACAGACCCCCCTATTCAGCCAAAGCAGGGCAGCAGGAGCAGCCTCCTCACTCTCCTCTCTTTTCGGGGATACGGTAGCATTCATCACTGCCAGCCTACCCAATGTGACCTTCGACCTTTGGATTGGCCTGCACGCCTCTCAGAGAGACTTCCAGTGGGTGGAGCAGGAACCTGTGCTGTATACCAACTGGGCACCTGGGGAGCCCTCTGGGCCTGGCCCAGCTGCCACTGGCAAAAGACCGGTGAGGACCCTGTAGCACCCCTCTGCTCCCCACCGCCCTCCTCTATGCTGCTGCCTTTATCACTGGTCTCCCATGCCAGTCTCTGCTACATTTTGGGGGTGGATGCCAGGGCCCACCTGAGCTCTCCTTTCTCCTCAGACCAGCTGTGCGGTGGTTCTGCATAGCCCTGCCTCGCACCTCACAGGCCGCTGGGATGATCGGAGCTGCGCAGAGGAGACGCACGGCTTCATTTGTCAGAAGGGCACAGGTAGCTGCACTAGCCACTTTGAAGGGCAGCAGTGAGCCACCTGCGACATGGGGACCTTGGGGTCACCCTGAGTGGTGTCCACTCAGGCAGCCACTTGGGTGGAAAGGTTGGGAGCCAGTGAGATGGCAGGGCATGAGTGCCGATGGGGGTCTTGGGAGCAGGAGGGGGCATGTCAGGAGGTCCAGCCAGCTTCGGTCCTGGGGTTTTGGCAAATGCTTTGGATTATAGAACAGTGGTTTACATTTAGCCAGAGTTGGCCACTTGTGCCAAGCACTGTGAAAACCGGGCCTTTGCCTGCTGTTCAGGAACCGAGTGTGGTGGGCTCTGCCCTATCCCCTTCCTGCAGACCCTGCCCTGAGTCCGTCCCCAGCAGCCCTGCCACCTGCCCCAGGCACTGAGCTCTCCTACCTCAACGGCACCTTCCGGCTGCTGCAGAAGCCGCTCCGCTGGCACGACGCCCTGCTGCTGTGTGAAAGCCGCAACACCAGCCTGGCTCGCGTGCACGACCCCTACACCCAGGCCTTCCTCACGCAGGCGGCCCGAGGGCTACGGACGCCGCTCTGGATTGGGCTGGCCAGCCCAGAGGTAGGTTCCCAGAGTGCCAGTCCTGGCATGTCTCCCACCCAACTAGTGCCTTGATTTCCCTCGCTGGCCCCCCTGCCCCTGCCTTGTCTGCCCCCACCCTGACTGTCCCCTTCTCCTACAACCCCTTGTGCCCAGAGCTCCAAGAGGTATACCTGGGTCTCAGAGGAGCCTCTGAGCTACGTAAGCTGGCGGGATGGTGAGCCCCAGCAGGCAGGTGGCTGTGCCTACGTGGATGTGGATGGGGCCTGGCGCACTGCCAGCTGCGACACCAAGCTGCAGGGGGCCGTGTGTGGGGTTGGCGGTGAGTGCCACCTGCAGGACCAAGCCCACATCAAGGTATCAGTGGTACCGGGAGGATCCGGGCCACCTCCTCAGTGGTGCACCCCCCGCAGGGCCCCCACCTCCCCGGAGAGCAAGCGCCCATGGCAGCTGTCCCCAGGCGCTGGCCGACTCAGCCTGGATCCCCTTCAGGGAGCACTGCTACGCCTTCCACCCAGAGTTGCGGTTAGGCCGCCAGGAGGCGCTGCGGCGCTGCCAGAAAGGTAGTGTGTGGTCGGAGAAGCAGGTGTTGCCAAGGGCAGCCTTCTGGAGGCACGAAGAGGGGCAGCGGGCCCTTGCCGCCCTACCCGGTGGGGATACTGCCATCCGCTCCTGCTCTAATGCGCAGGAACCTTACGTGACACTTAATGTGTACAGTACACACCCCCAGGGCGCCCCCCACCCCCCACACGCAGTGCACAAGGCAAACAGAGGGTACGACTGGTGTCACGCTAGGGGGCTCTGCCACCCCGGGGACACCTGTGCACCCCGACACGGCCTCTCTGTGCCCAGCGGGCGGCGCGGTTCTGTCCATTCGTGACGAGGCGGAGAACGTGTTCGTCTGGGAGCACCTGCAGGGCGCTGAGGGCCAGAGCGGAGGCGCCTGGCTGGGCATGAGTTTCAGCACACAAGGTGGGTGCCCGCCCCAGGGCGGTGGCAGGGCGCGGGAGGCTGGGCTGGAGCCCCGCGAGGTCTGCCCGGCTGCCCCCTTTTCCCACAGTGGGCGCACTCGTCTGGCCGGACAACACTGCGGTGAACTACTCCAACTGGGGGCCCCCGGGCCTGGGCCCCAGCGTGCTGAGCCGCAGCAGCTGCTACTGGATTCAGAGCGGCAGCGGCCTGTGGCGCCCGGGCGCCTGCGCCAACGTCACCATGGGCGTGGTGTGCAAGCTGCCCCGGGGTGAGCCACATTCACGCGCCCCTCCTAGCCCTCGGGAGCGCGGGGCGGGCTTGGGCCGGGGGCGGGGGTCCTCCGCGGTGTCTGCGGGCTTTGCTAGGCCGGGATATGAGCTTTGGCTTCCAAGTCGGCCGTGAGATCTGGCCACCTGTCGAGGTCCGGGCACTGACTCCTTTGCTTCCCGGGAGAGTCCTTGAGCTCTGCGGCCCGAGTTCCTCTTAGGGAAGTGGAAATAACAGCACTGTTCCCCAGAGCCATGGTGAGGCGCGGGGAGGTGGGAGTACCCACGCTGGGGAGCAGACACGGGGCCTGGCAGCCATGCTGTCCTCAGAGCGCACTAACTGGCCTCCCTCCTGGCGCAGCGGAGGAGAGCGGCTTCTCCCCGGCAGGTGAGTGGGCGGTGCAAGGGCGGGCCCTGCCCTTCGGGAAGGAGGCGAGGCTCACGCCCCTCCCACTCCCGCAGCGGCGCTCCCTGAGAACCCAGCGGCCTTGGTGGTGGTGCTGATGGCGGTGCTGCTGCTCCTAGCCCTGCTGAGTGCGGCCCTGGTCCTCTACCGGCGGCGAAAGAGTGCAGAGCGTGGGGCATTTGAGGGTGCCCGCTACAGCCGCGGCAGCTCCGGGCCCGGCGAGGCTACTGAGAAGAACATTCTGGTGTCTGACATGGAAATGAACGAGCAGCAGGACTAGAGTGACAGGCATGGGTGGGGTCCCGGGTCAGCTGGCCTCTGCCAGCCTGCGATCCCTTTGGCCTGCAGAGGGGAGCCCCAGGGTCGCTTTGGAGGCTGGGGCAGGGCCTGTGCTTGGGGGTTCCTCCTCTTAGTGCGGAGTGGTGTTTCCCTCCCTGGGGGCCCAAGGTCTCACCTAAGGCTGTGCCCCTGGCCATAACCAGTGGGATGGGAGGGTGAACAGGAGGAGCCTGGGACCCTGCAGCCCCATCCTGCTGTCCAGGCCTGCGCCCCTTCCTGCTGCTGCAACCCTGTCTGCTTGGGCAGCCCCTCCTCTTTGTTCCCACCTAGCCACCTGGGCTCTTGTCACCTCCCCATATCCCTCGCTGGTCGCACTCAGCCCTTGCTATAAGCCAAGACCCTGGGGGGAGGCCTCTTCCCCCAGTGGGTGTCCACTGGTGGGTCAGGCACTCTTGCTCTGTGCCTGCTGGAGTGACCCCAGGGTGTAGCAGGGAGTTCCTGGATGTGTTAGGCCCAAGAACAAGGGCGTTGGTCTGGTATCTGTTGAGCTGGAGACAGGCTGGGAGAGACACCCCTTCCTCCCAAGCGGGAGCTAGGCTGGCTCGGGTGTCATCTCCTGCTGGTCGGGGGAGGGCTCTGTCCCTGAAAGAGTCCCCTATGGGGACCAAAATAAGTTACCTAACAGTCTCCAGCTCCTGGTTCTGGTTTAGAGAGAGTGGGGAGGGGTTGCCAGGGTTCTAGGTGCTGGAAGAAGCAGGAGCCCCCTCCACCCTCTACTGGGACTCAGAGTGACCATGCCTTCCCATTCCAGAGATACCAGCACCTCGGGCGTGGTCAACCCCAGTGCCAACACGTGATCAATGTGAACGTGAACTCAAAGACAAGGTCCCTTTTTGTAGTTCTTGATTTTTAAAAATATGCCATTATTGTTAAAAAAAAAAAAAAAAAAGAAAATCAAATAAAAAAAACACCTTCCAGAGGCTTGAGAGAGAAAGGCTCTTGTCTGGTCCTGTGCCCAGCCTGGCTCTTCCCACCCTTGACCGGATGGGTGTCCTGCAGCCTGCTGTGTGCTTCCATCCCTGAGCCCCAGGGGACACCCACATCACTCACCAACCTGGGCCTGCTCACCCCGTTCTGGGGACTCATACATGGGCGAGAACCAGAGCCCGGCTTCACTCTTATTCCACTGCATAAGCAGGGAGCACAAGATGTAACTCCCGCGGTGGTTGGAAGGGTCCTTAGGGTGAGCTGTGCTTTCAAGGGTACTCTGGGAGCCCTGGTGTCCAGGCCGCTCTGGATGGGGCCTCGTCCCACCATCCTAGCAAGGCAAATGTCATACTTGCAAACCTAGCTGCTTGAAAGTTCTTCACTGTCCTTGGGGACCATTAGGCTCTGGAGCTACCCGGAGGCTTTCAGTCTGCCCCTTCATTCAAGGGTGTCTCAGCTGGAGGTAGAACTCAGGCTCCAGTGGAGGGACCACCAAAGAAGTGAGACTGAGCCTGAAGGAGGGAGTGAGCAGCTCAGGGAACCAGGGGGCAGCAGAAGCCGGGGTCTGTGGCTGCAAGGCATTGTCTCGGGGAGTGCAAGGCTCCAGCAGCCGGAAGTCAGGAATGGCAGATCCAGCTGACCTTTTACCGGGATCCTCCTGGCTAGGAAGAAGGAAACACAATGGGTAGGAAATGGCGTAGTGAAAGCAGGAAGGCATGAGGAAGCTCCGGAGGTCATGCGGGCTCTGGGAGGTGGTGGTTTCTTTGGCTTGGGACTGCTGCAGTGTGGAGTGCATCAAGTGTGTGCGTGCATGCTCTATGTACACGTTACCCTGTTTATGACTGTTTTTCTGAGTAGACAGTCATGTGGCTTAAAAGTTGAAGGACATGAAAAGATTCACAAAGACACATTGAACACTCTCCCTCCTGTTTCCAGTCCCATCAGGCACACAGCCTCCAGCCCTGCTGGCTTCCTGTGCCTCTTTCCAGCTTTCCTCTATGAAAACACCAGCAAACAAGAGTGCCGGATCTGCCTGAAGGGATTTCAGATGCACTTGTTGGGGTCAGATGTGTGGGTGGGGAGACCTTCCCTGTACTT
>PVJA010014701.1:6662-46718 GCA_004027025.1 Myocastor coypus | reverse complement strand
TGGAGGTTTCGGTCCATATTCAGCTGGCCCAAGGCTGAGTGGAGCAGGGTGGAGAGCATCCAGTTCATGGCGGCGGAACAGCAACAAAATGGTGGCAGAGGTAGCCAGCCAAACACGGCAGTAGAACAACAGCAACAGCTAGAGCTTCAGTCTGTCTCTCTGTCTCTCTTTATATTACATTCAGGCTCTCCGCCCTAGCTCCCGCCCTAGGCTACACCCATAATCCCAGAAGTACTTCCACCCATAATCCCATCAGTACTAAAACCCATAATCCCAGGGATCATGGATCAAGTCTCAAACTCTAGAAGTCCCCGCCCAATGACTCCATGAGGCTTTGGGGGGACAACTAGACATAAACCATAACAAAGAGGCACTGTTACCATCCTTTGAGCTAAGTCTTAGTACCTACATCCTATTTACTCAAAAGTCCTGGCATAAGGAAACAAAGAAAGAGGAGAAGAGGTAGAGAAAGTAATACAAAGGAGGGAGGATGAGAGGGAGAAGGAAAAAAAGAAGGGAGAAGAGGAGAGAGAGAATGAAAGAGAGGGAGCGCAAGGGTGAGGATGTGAGAGCAAGGATGAAAGTGCAAGGCTGACAGCCCGAGTGAGAGTGAGCAAAGAGGAGGAGGAGGAGGAGGAGGAGGAGAGAGAGGCTCAGAACTCTATGGGTGAGACATCAGACTTGCAGAAACAGGGAGAACCCTTGTCTCAGGGGAGTGGAAAGGAAAGAGTGGAGGACCCATTTTCCATGGTATGGTTCAGCCTGTGAAAAGCAGTGCATTGAGTATAATTATTTTAATAATTAGCCCTCCAATCCTGTTGGGGTGGAGTAGGAAAACAATTGGTGGGAAGGATGGCAGAGATCCCTTCACAGTTCACACCCACTGAATAGGGAGAAGAAAAAGTCATTTTCTCTGTGCAAGTATGTAAGAATGAGGGACATTCCCTCCCTCTGAGTAAGTGTACTCTAAAATTGTGTAGTCTAAGTTTTGGCCACTGCTTTCTAATAACTGCATGAATATTTTCCATTGCAGGTGGGCTACTTCTCTACCTGCTCAATTCTTAGTGACAAATTTCAGTTTCCATCTTACATTCGCACAATAGCCAGTGATAAATTCCAGTCCCAAGCAATGGTAAAGCTCATCCAACACTTTGGTTGGGTCTGGGTAGGCACTATTGCAGCTGATGATGACTATGGTAAATATGGAGTAAAAGCTTTTAAAGAACAAATGGAAAGCGTCAATCTCTGTATTGCATTCTCTGAAACCATACCCAAAGTCTATTCCCATGAGAAAATGCAGAAGGCCGTTAAAGCTGTACGGAGTTCTACTGCCAGAGTCATTGTGCTTTATGCATCTGATATTGACCTCAGTCCTTTCGTGCTGGAAATGGTTTACCATAACATAACTGACAGAACGTGGATAGCAAGTGAAGCATGGATCACCTCAGCCCTCATTGCAAAGCCTGAGTATGTCCCCTATTTCAGAGGAAGTATTGGATTTGCAATACCCAAAACTGATATACCAGGATTAAAAGAATTTCTTTATGATGTCCACCCTAGCAAGGATCCAAATGACATCCTGACCATTGAATTCTGGCAAACTGCATTTAACTGTACTTGGCCAAATAGTAGTGTTCCCTACAATGTTGATCATAGAGTGAATATGACTGGCAAGGAAGACAGATTGTATGCCATGTCTGATAGGCTCTGTACTGGCGAAGAGAGTTTGGAAGAGCTTAACAATACCTACTTGGATGTGTCTCAGCTCAGAATTACAAACAATGTCAAACAAGCTGTGTACGCTATGGCTTATGCCTTGGATGAACTAAGCAGATGTGAGCATGGACAGGGGCCGTTCATGCCAGATTTCTCTTGTGCCTATTTACCTGACTTCGAGCCTTGGCAAGTAAGTTGTTTCAATGTAACCTGGCAATTTTAAGATATGGCTTAATGAAATGACATCACGTTACAACTATAGGAATTTATGCTATTAAAACTATTGGTTTGTCTTTTTTAAAAAATGTATTTAGGACAGGCTCTACAGGGTCTCACTACATAGATTAGAATCATAGTGATCCTTCCTGTTTTTAGCATCTCAAGTGCTAAGATTACAGGCATGAGCCACCACTCCCAGTCCCAAACTCCATTTTAGTGTGCCTCAGGGGCCAGGCCAGCATGGCATGCCAGAGATTGAACCCCAGCTGCTGTACTATGCATAAGCAGGTGCTTTAATCTGTTGAGCTGTCTGGCTGGCCCCTGATTTGTCTTTGTAGTTGGCATGATTTTATCACATGCTGACCTAAGCTTATAGTTTGCCCGTGTGGCCACTGGCACATTATCATAGTTCCCATTTGCTAATGTTATTCTTAGGTTTTAAGTTGATGATATGAAACTTTCCAAACTAGGCCCTTAAGTAAGATAGTTTCCTTCACATAGATTAAATGTACACATAAGCATTCTAAGACAAAAAGAGCAGCACAGAGACCTGGATTTCTCCAATCTTGTTGCTCACCACCTACAACATGGGGAATCCAACTTGTAATCTAAGCTGGCTACATAGTCTTCACACATGTGTCCAGGTTTTAACTGGCAGGAAGGACAAAAGGCAAAGACAGACATAATCTTCTGCTTAGCGATTTTTTTTCTGGAAATTGCATACAGTTCTTACATCTGAGTAGCCAAATTTTTGTCACATGGTTAGATAGCTTCTAGGGAAACTGGCAGATGTAATCTTTTGTGTAGTATGGGAGGAACACAAGAACATGACTGCCAGGAGATAAAGATGATGGGGAGCTCTCTTAGAGATGTAGCCCCATACATCCTATCCTGGTCTGATGTTGAACAGCTCACACGGGGTTGAAGCCATCTGAATGGTCTGACGTAGATGCACACCGAGTCAGAATGCTTCCCTGCTTGCATTCTTCAGCACCTGCCTGTGCCCTTGGAAAGATAGCGCAGGCACATTCCTGGGTCAGCACCTCAGCCTCCCCTGCTCTGGTTTGTCACCCTCCTTCCCTGGCCCTCACCACTTTATGCTCCAGCAGCACCCAGTTGTCGTCATGCTCAAGGGTCCACAGTGGCCAGAACCATTGAATCTCCAGTTTTATTTTCAAATTGATCACTTATTGCTTTTAGTTTTGTTTCTTCTTAGTCCATCTAAATCTGCAACAGCTTTTTCTTTCCTCCTTTTTCATTTTTTTCTGAGTACTGGTTATACATTTTAATATTTTAAATTTAGGTTTATGTAATATTTTTCATAATTAGATTGAGGAAAAATGGCATAAAACTGATGACATTGTGTCAGGTCTGTGCCTCATGTCAGAAAGTATATGGCATAATTGTCTAATTGTTGACAATAACTGTGGCCCATTAATTGCAGTGATGTCATCATGTTTTACCATTGTGAAGCTACTCTGGTTTTCTTTGGGATTTAACAATAATCCCAAGGAGTGGCATTTGTAACCTCTCCCTGTTTTTATTATACTTTACCCACAAAGTTTACTGTTCACTGATGGATAATCCTCTTGGCCTAAGCACCTATCAGCCCACTTTGAAAAATGATGATTTTCTTTTTACCTTATTTCTCCTATGTTTATCAACTGAATTTGACTCCTTTTTCACTGATTTATTTGTAACCAATAGGCTCAGGTACTTGCATTTATTCTGTGAGTAATAATCCATAATTCTCATTTATTTTCTGCTCAACATTTCTGAGGTTTGTCCAGCAGGAGACATTTGGCGTTGCTCTCATTTATTTTTGGTATATTCTTCTTTTAATACGTTCTTATAATTTCTAAGTGCTCAGTTTTTGGAACTTTAGTTCTCTAGGCTTTTCTTATATCTTCTCTTCCCTAGATCTGTAGTCAACTATTTCTTCCAAGAACGCTATTTCAAGTTATTGAGAAATAGAATTTAGATACCAAAATATGAGTACTAGGTTTATTAATTCTGAAGAAATTGTAATCCACTCAAAATGAAAAATTAAGTGATATTTCAAGGGCCAAAAGAGTATTTGCATTTTAAGAGGAGTCTTCTGAATATGTCTTTTGTAATAAAGAAGACCCTTTTTTGTGTGGTGAATGACCACCTTCTAATTTATTTTTTATTTATTTATTTTTTAATGAGTAAATTTTTTTGAAGAATTTTTAAAATTTTTTTTCTTGTTTCAGAACTTTTGTTTGTTTATTTGTTTATATGGCCAGCTCAGCCTGCCCTGAGAGCAGGGCTGGCGCAGCATGTGGTGCCTGGGATCGAACCGTGGTCCCTGCAGTCGCCCAAGCTTTCCTCAGCAGGCGCTTTAGACCACTGAGCCATCCCGCCGGGCCCCACCACCTTCTAATTTATTATTTGAGCATTGCAATATTAAACTTAAATTAGTGCAAAGAGCAACAAGTATATGTTAGAATATGAGAGAGAAGAGCTTTAGGGATGATTCAGGGAGCACGTATGTCAAGGAGAATGCTGAGTTAGTCTGTAGCATGCTCCATTCTCTTGGATATATTTTTCACAACTCAACTGACTAAGACTGTGAAAAGCAAGACTGCTCATTAGAGGATGTTAATATATGCATGTAAAAAACCCTCATAAATATACCAAGATTAAAATTTTCTTATTTAAAATAAAAATTATACACTTTGTATCTCTTCTTAGCTTGTTCCATTAGTAGACTTAGTCAGAAATGTGTGTGTGGCAGGCCAGGCATTTTTGTCAGGACTTAAACAGGCTGCAGTGACCTTTTTATTTTCTGTTTGTCCCTTCCACTGCCTCCCATTTCCTCTTCCTTCTCATCTCTGCTTTAGTAGAAGAATCCCTCCCCGTCTTGTCCTGGTGGGGCTGTGGTGAGTGAAGGGAAGGCTTTCTTTCTTGCCCTAGTCCCTCGGATTCCCAGGCTCTCATGTGGTTGGCTGTAAATTCCCCTGGAACTTTTTTACTATTTACTTTTCAGATTTAAACACAAAATAAAAAGCTTTAAAGTAAAGTTTTAAAAGCAAATTGCAGAGGGAGGAAACAGTGACTTTTTTTTTTTTTTTTTTTGGTAATTACACCTTTAATAAATTTTTAGAATTTGTCTGTTTTTCCTGTGAGTCCACCGTTGATACTTTGTCAGAATACCATCCTTTTTGCTGAGTTCAGGTGACTACGGGGGAGCCACACCCTCAAAACAAAACACACAGAAAACCACGAAATCATCTGCAGCCTAGCTTTTTATATGATGTCTCAGTTCCCCATAACTTTGAATACAATCTTCTGTGTTCAGCTGTAATTGCTTTTTGTATTTGGAGAAAGTGTGATTACTGAACTTCAAACCTTTTTTTTTTTTTTAAAGAAAATATATGTGTGGGAAAATATAATACCATATATTATGATATTACTGGATATTTATAAATTATTTTTCTGTACTTGGTGGTAGGGACCTATGTCCTATCTTCTCATGATAATAACTAGACACAGTTTTTTAGAACAAAATTTTATTATTTATTTATTTATTTTTATGGTCAGCTCAGCCTGCCCTGGTGGTGGGGCTAGCACAGCATGTGGTGCCTGGGATCGAACCTTGGTCCCTGCGGTTGCCTAAGCTTTCCTAAGCAGGTACTTTAAACCACTGAACCATCTCACTGGCCCCAGTGAATTTGGAACTATGCCAACTTTTTTTTTTTGTCGGACCAGGATTTGAACTCACAACCTTGCACTTGCCAGGCAGGCACTTGTGGGATGGAACTATCTCCCCAGCCCCTTAGACACAATTACAGAAGGTTGTCGTAGGGAATGCTTAGGGAGGAAACTCTTTGCTCTACTCTTGGTTCTCTCTATGCAGTTCAGGCTGGTCTGGACTCACTAGCTAACCCGGGATGGCCTTGAACTCATGGCAATCCTCTTGCCTCAGGCTCCCAAGTGATGGGATTACAAGCATGGGCCACCCCTCCTGGCTTAACTTTATCTTTTCTGAAGATGAGAAAAAAAAAAAGGAACATTTCTCCCCAAATGTTAGCTAGTTATTTGTGGTTGTGACAAAATACCTAAAATACCTAAGCACAACTTGAAGAAAGAAAGTTCAGTTTCTGATTGTGAGCTGTAGCAGTGTGGAGGTAGAACATCATGGCAGCAGGAAGGTGCTGTGGGTGGGGAACAGAGCGAGAAGGGGGAAAGGGTGGGGGAGGGGAGAGAGGGAAAGAGGGAAGGAGGGAGGAAGGGAAGGAGGGAGGGGGGAGAGAATCAGAAAGACAGAGACAGAGAGATAGAGAGGAGAGAAGGAAAGAGAGAGAGTGAGGAAGAGAGACATAGAGAGGGAGACGCACAGAGAAACAGAGGGAGGAGGGAGAGGAGGGAGGGAGGGAGAGAGCTGGGGATAATATAGTCTCTACCTCATAAGTTTTCATTACTTCACAAAAAAACTGTCAGATTCGGAATCAACCATCTGGTGAATCTACTAATGAAGTTCAAAATCTAATCACCTTTTAAAATTTTCTTTTGTCTCTCTCTTTTTTTTTTTTTTAGTATAGGACCTACAGGGTCTCAAAACGTGATTCTCCTGTTTTCAGCTTCCCAAGAGTTGGGATTACAGGCGGGTGCCACCACTTCCAGCCTCAACTGCCATCTCAGCATGTCCTGGGGGCAGGGCCAGCAGGCACACTGGAGGATCAAACCCTGGTCCCTATGTCTGCCTATGCAGGTGCTTTAGTCCACTGAGCTATCTGGCTGGCCCCTCCAATCACGCTTTAAAGACTGAACATTAAACTCTGAACATTGCTGCTTCAGGATCAATACATGAAGCGCTATGGGATATTCAAGGTTCAAGCCAGGATGCCAAGGGATGCAGGGATAACAGCTGCTCTGTTGTGAACCCTGACATAGATTTTGATTGGAGTGAAGACAATAAGATTGCTAAAGAGGGAAAAGCAGAGCTAGAAGGGCAGGTGGTCTTAGGCTCCTAGTGGCAGGTGGTGACTGCAGTACTTACCTTGGTATATTCACTTACTAAGAGTGTTCAGGTATATTATCTTAGTCGCTGTCACAAATATAGGGAGGAATAATTCTTTTAGGAAGCTAGTACTTAATTAGTACAGGACTTGATATTTAACAGAGCCAAAATGATTCCAGATCATCAGACACCACAATTCAGGTTATTTCCACTAAGATTTGGGGCTTTATGGATTCGTGGTCACTGGGTTATACCTTCTAAGTGGGGGATGCAAGCCCAGCATGTAGTACCAACCCCAAGGACCTATAGCTGCTGAGACTGATCATCCCAGCCGAGACTGACTAGGTGAAGCAAGTGTGAGAAGAGATTCTTTTCTTGGAAGATTCCTGCTGATTTCTGTGGATTCTTTTCTAGGAATAGAAGACCAATCCACTATGTTTTTTTGTGAGGGGCAGTACCAGGAAATGAACTCAGGACCTCACACTTACCAGGCAGGTGCTGCACCACTGTGCTAAATAAATCCTCGGGGGGCCCGACAGGATGGCTCAGTGGTCTAAAGCGCCTGCTTAGGAAAGCTTGGGCGGCTGCAGGGACCGCGGTTCGATCCCCGGCACCACATGCTGCGCCAGCCCTGCCCTCAGGGCAGGCTGAGCTGGCCATAAAAATAAATAAACAAAAGTTCTGAAACAAGAAAAAAAAAAAAAAATCCTCGGGCCCCAGCCACTATTGTCCCCTTTACCACGACCGCCTCTACACACTGTCACCTAAAGCACCATGGAGCCGAGAACGTAGCAGTACACGTCATTCTTCTGGCTTTCAATCTCCTTGCTCCAGTACTTATTAGACAAATTTTTTGCTGAACTTTTCAAGTGAGATCAGGTGATTACTTCCAGGGAAGTAAAAAATCTCAAGTTTTGAGCTAGCCACTCCTTTGCCTATGCCCCGTGAGCACTCTTTCCACTAGACAATGTAGTCTATATTGAATTTTACTGTCAGCACCAGTTTATTCTCTAGCGTCACTGTTTCCCTAGCACTCAACACCTGGGACAGTAGTGGTGGTGGTGTAGTCCAGTATGTGTAAGTCAAGAAATCTAGGAGGGAAGTGAAATCATTTTCCTTTCCTATGAAGATATTAGGGAATATTTGGCACCACTATGCTTTAGTATAAACTAGTGTTATGTAACAAGACTATACTATTTTAATACACCACACAGGTAAATTGAACATTGCTTTTTTATATAAATAATTATTTTATTTTATTTTTTTCTTGTTTCGTAACTTTTGTTTGTTTGTTTGTTTATTTTTATGGTTAGCTCAGCCTGCCCTGAGGGCAGGGCTGGCGCAGCATGTGGTGCCGGGGATGGAACCACGGTCCCTGCAGCTGCCTAAGCTTAGGAAAGCAGGCACTTTAAACCACTGAGCCATCCTGCTGGGCCCCAAAATTGAACATTTCTTAGTGATCAAATGAAACAATGAAAAAAGAGGGCAGGCCAGATAGCTCAACAGATTAAAGTGCCTGCTTAGGCAGAACGCAGTGCTGGGGTTTGATCCCTGGTGTGCTGTAGTGGCCCTGCCTTGCCTCTGGCACACTGCGGCACTGATTGAGACTGGGCGTGGTGGAGCACAGCTCTTGGGAGGTTGAAAACAAGAGTCACTATGAGTCTGATCTGTGTACTGAGACCCTGTAGACCCTTTAGACCTTGTACTAAATATATTAAATACATTTTAAAAAATTCAAAAAGAAAGGGAGTTTTTTGTTTTGTTTTTGTATTGGGGATCAAACACAGGACCTTGCATTTGCCAGGTGGGTGCATATGCCACTGAGCTATCTCCCTGGCTAAAAACAAACAGAAAGAATTAAATTTAATAACTTATTGAACCTAATGTAGCCAAAATAATACTCTAATATCCAAATTATACTCTAATATAAAATGATATGAAATTATTAATGAGATAGTTAAAAATTAAATCCTGGTAGGCCCAGGTACCGCTCCAGCCTGAATCACCACACATGGATGGAGCTCTTGTGTCACACAACAAAGCTGCAGCAGAAAGGACAAGAATGTAATCCTATGTATTCATGAGTTTGAAATTTCTTTATAAAACCTTCTAGATAACCGAATTTTATGAATTGCTTTTCCCCCCACATTGCTTTGCAGCTAATGTACTATGTGAAGAAAGTTCAATTCAAAACCCATGATGGAAAGGAAATGAAAGTCGACGCAAATGGCGACGTGACTGGACATTACGATATTCTAAACTGGCAGTTAGATGATAATGGGGACATTGCCTTTGTGAAGGTCGGAGAGTACAAATTTGCATCAGATAAGTTTGAACTTGTTTTCCAAAGGAATTCAACGATATTTTGGAACACGGAATCATCAAGGGTTAGTTGTTCTGACACCTTATTTTGTATGTGTGTGTGTCTGTATGTATATATACATATATATACACACATATATATAAATATATACACACATATATATATATGTGTATGTATATATATACACATATATATAAATATATATATAAATACACACATATATATACATATATATCCATATATATATCCATATATATATATCCATATATATATATGGATATATATATCCATATATATATATCCATATATATATATGGATATATATATCCATATATATATATATATAAAATGATATAGTAATAATTATACATACATATATAGATTCAGTGATGAAATGTAAAATACCTACACATGTTTACAAATTCTAAGTCAATGTCCCCAAATACAGTACATCCTTTTTTAATACATGGATTCAGATCCTTCTTATTTTTGGGACCTGTTCTTGGATTGTAGGATTGCATATTAATTTCATGATCTCGTTTTGCTTCTCCAGGTACCCTAGGTACTTCCTTGACCTCCTTTATCTTTCATTTCATTGGCTTTTCTCAACTGATTTTTGCCTTCTTTATCATTCTTATTCTCTTTATATTATCTTACTTACATTTGATGACTCTTATTATGTTTTCATTGAAATAAATTATTTTTGAGCACCATGTTACCCTTTTCTTAATTTCTGAAATGGGTATTTTTGAGTTTCTTTCCTGAGTAAAATAAACTTCGAATTTCTTCCAATTATACAATACACATTCTTGCTTTAAAAAACTTCTTCCTTTGCTATTTAATATTTAAATTATTTTCACCATGCATAAAAACTGTATTTCTGAGGTTCTTTGTGACTATATATTGTCTCTATTACTATGTATACGTTGTACAATGTTTGAGTCAAGTTAAACTATCTATTTCATAAAATATTTAATATTTTTTGTGGTTAAAACATTAGAAGTTTATTCTTTTTGTGGCCAAATAATATTTCATCGTACATACATGCCATATTTTTGTCAATCATCAGTTGATGGACATATATAGGTTGTTTCCATTTCATCATTATTATGGTGAGGTTTTTATTTTGTTGTGTTGTTTTGTTTTTGTTACTGAGTATCAACCCCAGGGCTTCCAGCTTGATAAACAAGTGTTCTACCATTGAGCTAAATCCACAACCCCCATCATTATTATGAACAGTGTCACAGTAAATAACCCAGGTTTACTGGTGTCTCTTCAGCATATAAATTTCACTTTCTTTGGATATACTCAATAGTAGGATCCTATATTTAATATTTTGAGGGACCTCAAAATAGTTTTGCACAGTGATTGCATGTTGCATCTGCAATGTAAGTTGTTTCTTTCGATATATAGAAAATTTTTAATCTGATGCAATCTCATTTGGTCAATTTTCTTTTGTTTCCTGTGCTTTTGACTTCTTTTTTTTTTTTTTTTAATTTTTTATTCTTGTTTCAGAACCTTTGTCTGTTTTTATTCACTCATTTTTATGGCCGGCTCAGCCCACCCCCAGGGCAGGGCTGGCGCAGCATGTGGCGCCGGGGATTGAACTACGGTCGCTGAAGCCACCCAAGCTTCCCCAAACAGGTTCTCTAGACCACTGAGCCATCCCGCCGGGCCCTTGACTTCTTCTTAAGACAATGTCTTGCCTATAGAAACATTTCTTCTAGTTTTTAGTTTAGTTTAGTTTAGGTGTTTTTTTTTTTTTTTTTCCTGGTAGGTTAATTGTTTTAGGTTTAAATACATTTTGAGCTGATTTTTGTAACTGGGGAGAGATGGCCTAGTTTCTTTCTTCTGCATGGGATATCTGTTTTCCTTAGCACTGTTTATTGAAAAAAAAAAAAAAAACTCTTTCTTCACTGAATGCTTTTCAAATCATTGTCAAAAATCAGCTGGCTGTAGATGCTTGGGTTTACCTATGGGCTTTCTGCTTTGTTCCACGGATCTATGTCCGTTCATGCCGATTGCTTTGGCTTTTTTTTTCTGGTTCCATATGACTTTTAGGTCTGTTTTTTTCTAGTTCTGTGAAGAATGTTATTGGCATTGTTGTTGTTGTTATTGGTAGTTTGATAGACATTGCATTCAAATACTTCAGGTAGTATGGCTGTGTTCTTTGTATAAAATCGTGTAGTCTGTAGTGACAATTTGATTTCATCTTTTTGAATGAGGGTGTTCTTTATTTCTTTCTTTTGCCTGATGGCTCTATCTGGGACTTCCAGTACTGTGTTGAATAAAAGTGGCACAAGTGGACGTGCTTATCATATCGGATCTTCAAAAGCTTTCAGTTTTTCACCAAATACTCTTTCATGCATCCTGTTATCTGCTTTTCATTATTTATAGCTTTTATTATGTTAAGGTAAATTTCTTTGGTACATAATTTGTCCAGAATTTTTATAATGAGGGGATGTTGAATTTTATTGAATATTTTCCAGGAACTACTGAGATGATCATAAAGTTTTTGTCTTTCATTACATTGATGCGCTGCATCATGGTTATGATTTGCATATTTATTGAAACTTGCATCCCAGGAGTGAATGCCATTTGATTGGGATGTGCTGTGGAGTCACTTTGCTAGTGATTTGTTGTGGCTTTGTTCATCTGTGTTTGTCAAGTCCATTGGCCTGTACCTTGCTTTCTTTGTTGTGTCCTTGTCTGGTTTTGGTATCGGTCAGTGCTAGCCTTGTACAATGAGGCTGGGAGACTTCGTTCCTCTTCAGATTTTGGGAATAATTTATAGAGCATTGGCATTGGTTCGTTAAGTGCTTATGTGTGCACTGACAAAGTGGGGTCGGTTCTTAGGATGTCTGGGAGTGCTCCGCCCAGAAGCCATTTTCATGAGCTTTTCTTTGAGGGGAGGATTTTTATTACTGTTTCAATTTCATTATTCATTATGGACTTTTTCAGTTTTTAAATATTTTCATAATTCAATCTTGGTACCTTTTACGTGTGCAGGAATTCATTTATTTTTTGGTTATCAAGTTTATTGGAATATAAAAGTTTTCAATAATTTTTTATGATCCTTTGCATTTCTGTGGTATCTCCCTTTTCATTTCTAAATTCATCTAAATCTTTTCTTTCTGGCTAAAGATTTATCAACTTTGCTTATATTTTTGAGAACGAGCTTTTCATTTTGCTGATTTTTTTTTTTTTTTGTGGTGGGCTCAGCTTACCCTAAGGGCAGGGTTGGCTCAGCATGTGGCGCCAGGTATACAGCTGCATTCCCGAGCTGCCTAAGTTTGCCTGAGCAGGCACTTTAGACCCGGAGCTATCTCACTGGCCCTTGCTGATCTTTTGTATTCTTTTAGGCTTATTCATTTCTATTTCAATCTTTATTTAGTTCCTTTTTTTTTTTTTTTTTCTCATTTTGGATTTGGTTTGCTCTTGTTATTCTAGCTTCTTGAGACTGAATGTAGGCTATTTTGATATTTCTCTGATTAGTTATGTAGGCATAGATTGCTATGGATTTGCTTCTTAGTAGTACATTTTCTGTACCCTAAAATTTTAAAATTTATTTATTTTCTTCTTGTTTTTTGTTCTTCTCTTCTTCTCTTCCTTTTTTTGTGGTTCCAAACTTGGGGGAAATTAATTTTCTAGATAAGCACTCTATCGTTGAGCTGTCTTGAACCCCTGCTTTTTAAATTTTTGTTTAAGATAATTTTGCATTTTAAGCGCTTTTCTGAGCATATTTAATTGTATTCAATTATAGTAGTTTAGTTTTGCTTAATAACTGCATTTGTATGCAATGTGTATGTGTGTTTGAGAGGGGAATAGTAATCCCCTAGAATATTTTGATTTTTGTGCCTACAATGCAGTTGCATAGAAGTATAATTCCAGTTTTGTCCATTTTTATGGACTAGTATTAGGGCTTCAGGTCGTTTTCAAGTTTCTTATTTTAAAATGATCTTTAGATAGTGAGTATAGGCAATTCAAAGAAATATTTTTTTAAATGTGCCTTTGTTTAAACTGTCTACACTTGTTTCTGCAGGCTCTCTAACTTCTCCTCTTTACTCGCTCTCCTTCACCTGTCTTAGAAAGATGCTTCTTTATATGGCTTCTGGTCAGCCTAGGCAGTTCCTTTCAGAAAGTGGCCTTGAGGCCTGCATCTTACTCCTTTGCCCATAGCCAGGTGAGTCTTCCTAAGGCTTGAGATCTGTTTTCAGATGGAGTTCTTTCTCCTCCTGGAGTGGTCTGTTTTGCTCTCTGTGGACCTTAGGTGCTCTGCTCCTCCTTCCCCTTCTGTGCATTGTTCTTTTCAGATTGGTATTATGTCTCAGGCATCCAGGATCTCAGGGGAAGCTCGAGAGCCAGTAGCCTGGAATTCGGCAATGGTGATTCTGTTCTTGAATACTTTGAAGTTTGTAGTATTCTCAGTCATGGGTCTGGTCTGATTTCATTTTCTTTCAGTTCCTTAGTTACATCAGTCATGGCAACTGCTTAGCAGTCACGTGTAGCCGGGGGCTACTACTCAGGGCAACATAGACATGTAAAGCTGCTATTGTGGAAAAGCAGACCTGCTCTATGCCAAAGAACAACCAGTCCTCTGCTGTGTAGAGCTTTCTCCTTGATGATGACCTACTTAACAAGATCCTACTGAGACTTCTCTTCTGTATTCTTTGTGGTACATACATAGCAAGTGTGCAATACAGTCTTCTACAAGAAAAAAAGAAAATGTAAAAACATTTTTTGTTTACCTATACAAGATTTATAGAATGTTTATTTTTCTAACAATTGTAAATTTAGTAGTAAATTTTTATTTTAACAGTGTTTCAGTAGAGTGTAGTTCTATTTTTCTTATCCTTTGGATTACATTTGTATAATGAGACTGCTTCAAATGCAATTCACTACAAACTTGTTAAGTATTCAATAAGCAATGCAAAAAGCTTACTGCCCCCAAGTTGCCTACAATCTTATTAATTAATTTGTTGAGAAAATATTTATTGAACACAGTAGTACATGTGCCTAGCAACTGGGGATACATCAATGTGAGAATAGGACAAACTCTTGCCTAATGTATTTATCCTTTCAGTTGTAGGAAATTGGCATAAAACAAATCAAACACATGAGTTACATAGTATCTTAAAGGGTGATAATGTGAAGGAAAAATAAGGATAAGGCAGGGTGGATTTGGTACAGTATTGTATTGTAATTTCAGTGTGGTGAGGCTGTGGTATTTGAGGAAAAGTCCAAAAGGAAGGAGTTTGGCTGGGTAGCACTTGCTTGAATTCCCTGTACTCCAGAGATTGTGGCAAACTATCATGAATTTGAGGCCAGCCTGAACTACATGAGACCCTGACTCAAACAAAGCAGAAACGAAAATAAAAACTACAACACAAACTCCTAAAGGAAGTGAATCCACTCATTATCAAGGGAAAACACTGCTTTCAGAGGTTCACCATCTTCTTGAACCCTGAGCCACAAGTGTGCTTGGTATTCCAAAGAGACAGTGAAGGATTAGTCTGTCTGGAAAGAGTGTAAGAGAGAGAATAAGAGAGGGAATAATAGAGTGAGAGAACACTGGGCCAGGTTGCAGCATGGTGGAAGTTGGACTTGGTACTTAGTGAAAAGGAAAGCTATAGAAGAGTTGGACAGAAGAGAGTCACACTCTAATTTAGGGGTTTTAAGGATCACTCAGCCTACCATATTGCAAATAGGAAGTGTGGAAACTGCAGGAGGGAGAGTAGGGCTAGGGAAAATTTTAGAAGACCATATAATCATAACCCCCAAATCAAGATATCTTGGGCTAGAATTGATATAATGGAAGTGGTAAAATAGTCAGATTTTGGACATCCTTTTGGTATCTGCAAGTGTCCGGCATCAAACAATTGGAAGATGGTATGGAAGGTGATGAAAGCCATGGTGGTGACCCAAGGCTGTGTTTGGGGAGAAGATGGTCCTGATGTGTGGGGGAGGATACACATAGACAAGTAATAGGTAGAAAGCTGGAGATGATGGATAGGAATGGTGACACAGTAGAAATGGTGGTACTCATGCCAGAAATGTCATATTTGGGAAGAAGAATAGGGTAGATGATAATTTCAGTCATACTGAATTTGAGGTGATGATGGAAACTCAAAGCATGCCATATGTTCATAATATAGAATTGGTTGGAAGTCAAGGAGGAAAGGTTGGTGTTAGAGATCAAGATTTGGGTGATTTCCTAGAGACGTTTATTAAACACAAGACATGAAATAACTTGCTTCACATCAAAAGATAAAAACAGAAGACCAAAGAACAAAGCTAGGAAGATGCTCAGAGTCCTAAGGCAGGTAGAACAAGTAGAATCAAGAAAATAAATAAAAGGAGACAATGGAAGCTAAGGAAGCTTGCACTTCAGGGAAAGGTTTATCAAGAATGTCAAGTACTTGAAGGAGAGGAGGGAGAATGTGGCTAGGTAAAGCTATATGACATGGCCAGAAGAGTCTTGCAGAGATTAATAGGTTGGGAGCTAGACTATAAGATGAGAATTGAATGAATATGGAGAAATAGAGCACAAGGCATAATTTCATCACATTCATGATGTATCTTAAAGGGATATGAGCTGGGAGTGGTGGCGCATGCCTGTAATATCATCACTCTGGAAAGCAGAGGGAGGAGGATTGCAGGTTTGAGACCAGTTTGGGTAACTTAGTAAGCCCTTACGTCAAAAAATCAATCATCACTCAATCAATCACAGTATAGAGAGAGCTCTTTCTAGAAGAATGGATTAAGAAAGAGGAAATATGTTTCATTCAGTGATGATTTCAGTATTTATTATTTAGAATTTGAGAAACCCTTGCTCTCACTTCTTCCTGCGAGAACTACTCCCAAAGTACTTTGAAAATACTCCCCCTTCTCAAATTTATGGAAGCCTACATGTTGTGCATATTATTTCTGTAATGTTACATACAATAACCTTCTCAAAGGTTTCTACTATCTTCTCATATCGAATTCATATTTATCCTGAAAAAATATATTACAGTTCTGACTTTCAAAAAGGAAACTTCCACATTAGATAGAAACTCATTTACAAATGTTACATTTACTTTAATCTTCAAAGTGCACATTCATGAAGGGTATGAATTAAAGCTTGTGTTTTCTAAACTCATTTAGCAATCAAGTATCCTAGCACTGTGTGTTGTCTGAGTTTTCCTTTTTCCTTTCCAATTTTTCTGATGTAAAAGTTCTACCATTCCCCATTCCCTTCTCTTCCTTCCTTCCTTCCTTTCTTCCTTCCTTCCTTCCTTCCTTCCTTCCTTCCTTCCTTCCTCCTTTCCTTTTGTTTATGACACAACTTTGACCTTGATACTATGTTGGGTGACCTTGCTGAGCAAAAATATTTTCAGTCTTCAAGTCAATTCTTAGAGTCACCGGTCCCACCAGCACAGGCATTGTCCCATCCCCAAAGTTGCATGGGCATGGAGCTTGGTCTAGATTCTCAAGATTAGAAAGAACTAGATGTATAATTTGTTCTAAAATGAACCACATAGCTGTCCTTTAGCAACATTTTCTCTAGGCTGTCCATATCATTGTTCTCTCTGGCCATATTCTTTGCCCAGGTGTCCTGGATTTCCCAGGATATCACAAAGCTTCCACAGAAAGCCAAATGGGAACTCTCTCAGCCTAATGGGTGGTGGAGATATAGACCGTTACAAATTCATTGTATCTGTCTCTTTAGCTTCCCCATTCAGTGTGTACTGATGTGTGCCCTCCCGGGACACGGAAGGGGATTCGTCAGGGAGAACCAATATGCTGCTTTGACTGCATCCCGTGTGCTGATGGACACGTGTCAGAGAGAGCAGGTAAAAGTGCTTAGTTTCTCATTGAGATTTGTGATCTGGCAAAGAGGTCATGGGAAGCCTTCTTTACAAACATGTGTGAATAATTTATAATAGAAGTATTTAAAACCTATCCAATTATTAGATATTAGGCACAGTATAAACCCGTAATTTAAAATTTTTATTAGTATATGTTTGCAGTGCATAATGGATACACTTATTGTTGGAGGTTTGTATATACACATATCACATCTTACTCCTTTGAGAAAACTGATATTGGTTTCAGTTCTCAGCCTGCTACATGGGAAAAGACCTATAGCCATGAAGTTAATATAGAAAACACAGACAAGCTATGTGAAATGTGAACAATAAAGTTTACAAAGAATATGTGTTTCTGAGTTAAATTAAGCATTAATTATTCTTATTATGGAGGAAAATGTGACTCACAGTTCTTTGTTTTTCTGAATTATCCGTAACTGGGAACTATAAGAACCAGAATCCTATCTTTAAAGACCACTAGCTAAGCATTATAATTACTCTAAGTTTGCAACATATGTGAGTTCTGTAACCAGGGCTGCACAAAGCCTTCATGACAGCTTGCTGAACTGCTGCTCTTCATGAGCAGAATTTAGTTTCTTGACAGAGGGTTGGAAGAGAAAGAAAGAAGTATGTGAAGAAAGGCTGGCACTGAGAAGGGAGAATGTATCTCTAAAGTGGAAGACAGTCACTGTATAATTATCGGAACACTCTAAGACCATTTTATCACTGCTTTCTCGATGTTGTCTGTATTCTGTATGAGGACTTTTCAGTGAGTCCTTATTCTAGCCTTTGACTACTCTGACCCAGTTGCAGTTAAAGGGGATAGCTGCATTTTCTTGTAGTCATTTCTCTGTTTTTTTTTTTTCTCTCAACAGGTCAAAGAGAATGTGACCAGTGTGGAGAGGACTACTGGTCAAATGAGGAAAAGAGCATGTGTGTGCTGAAAGAGGTGGAATTCCTTGCTTATGACGAGGCCCTGGGGTTCACGCTGGTCATTCTCTCCATCTTTGGGGCCCTAGTGGTGGTTGCCGTCATGATTGTGTATGTGATATATAGGCAGACCCCTCTGGTGAACGCCAATGACCGGGAGCTGAGCTTTCTCATTCAAGTTTCTCTGATCATCACGGTGCTGTCATCTATGCTCTTCATTGGCAAGCCCTACAACTGGTCCTGCATGGCCCGTCAGGTCACGCTGGCACTGGGTTTTTCTCTTTGCTTATCTTCCACCCTTGGAAAGACTATATCATTGTTTTTTGCCTATAGAATTTCCATATCCAAAACCCGATTCATATCCATGCGTCCCCTCTTCCGAAAACTCATTGTTTTAATCTCTGTTCTAGCTGAGGTTGGCATATGCATAGCCTACTTGATTTTACAACCCCCAAAGGTATATAAGAACATGGAATCTCAAAACATAAAGATAATTTTGGAGTGCAATGAAGGTTCTATAGAATTTTTGTGCTCCATGTTTGGTATTGATGCTTTCCTGGCCTTGCTATGTTTTCTTACAACCTTTGTGGCTCGTCAGTTGGCAGATAATTATTACGAAGGCAAGTGCATCACTTTTGGGATTCTGGTCTTTTTTATTGTCTGGATTTCTTTTGTCCCTGCTTACCTGAGCACCAAAGGCAAATTCAAAGTGGCTGTGGAAATATTTGCAATCTTGGCATCCAGCTATGGCTTGTTGGGCTGTATATTTGCTCCCAAGTGTTTCATTATTTTGCTTAGGCCAAAGAGGAACACAGACGAAACTGTTGGTGGGAGAGTCCCCACTGTAGACAGGAGCATCCAGCTGACCTCTGCATCTGTGAGCAGTGAGCTCAACAACACCACAGTGTCAACTATTCTGGATGAATAATGCTGTGGGCTACATGTAACCTTCATGACATGGCTCAATGCACCCTTTCAGGTGGTCCCTACAGCAATTACCTGATGCTTCAGGTGTAATATTAAGGATTTGCATTCTGGACGTGTAATCTTAGCATAGTGTGTGATGTCTTGCTCTGTAGGATTTATTTAATATTAGCTGTAATACCTGCTTTTGAAACTTTATGGTATTTTATTCAAACATTTCATAGTACTTTCATGTAAGGATTGAGTAGTAGAGTATATGGTAGGTATGACATATCAAGAAAATACAGCAATGTGGCTTTTCATTATATTTTATTCTTGTATCATGGGTATCTGACTTAGAATTCAATATTAAATTCTACTCTAAATCAAAGACCAAAAGAGACATTTTATGTTACGTTCTGCTATTGATTATCTGAAATTGAATTTTCTCTCTGTGTAGCTCCTAAATTTTCCCTTGGAGCAGGAAGTTTAGAGAATTCTTAGAAGATAATTATGTGTCAAAGGACTAGCATATAGGCAATCTCAAAGAACTGAAATGTTGATAAAACTGGGTTCCTTCTTGAATGCAAGTGGCAACATCCAAGAGGAAGGCAATATCCAGAAGGAAGGTAAGACCTACCTGCTGCAGACTTCTCTGGAGAATTAATGGTGACGTGCCTAAGTATCACAATATTGACATGCTTGAAGACTAAAAACAAAGGTGATAAGAGGTACAGTAGTTGGAGTATATAGAAAGATCTGAAAGGAAATAAAAAGCAAGTGTTACCAAGATCAGGTACTAGAATAGAATTCTAATACTGTTAAATATTAATTATTAAAGAATAATAAATGGTAGATATTGGCCTTGTGAATATATGAAGTTGCATGGAATTTTGTTCCCATCTGAAAATGTTATAAAAATATTTCCGACCTCCTAAATATGAAACTTTGAGAATGAATTACATATATTTACATGTATATTAATTAAATATAAAGATTCTGCAGAAGTGCATAAACCAAAAATGTACGCATTTATTTTGTCCTAGAACTCCAGTGGAATCAGAAAGAAATCTCTTATTAAGATAGCTTAATAAAATGTGGGAATCTCACTTAACTAAACTGTGCAGACTCATGCAGCTTGCAGGAGCAGAATATGGAGCCATGATGAATGACTGGGTGAGCAGGGCAAGTCATTGAGGAATTTATTTACTGGTTTCTAAATAAATATCACTCTAGATCAGACAAGGGGGATCAATTTCCTACAACTGAAATAGGAAGTTTATATCAAGGCTCAGCAAAGCTCCAAAGCAATCACATTTATTGGACAGATAATGGCACCCTGAGGGCTGGCCAGATAGCTCAAAGAATGAACGTGCCTGCTGGGGGGAGACACAGGCCCAGGGTTCAATCCCCTGTGTGCTGTGCTGGCCCTGTATCCCGGGAGCCTGCTGAGATTGAGACTGAGGCTGGGCTTGTGGCGCACACCTGTAATTCTAGCACTTGGGAGGCTGAAAACAGGAGGATCACTATGAGTCCTATCTGTGTAGTACGACCCTGTAAATCCTGTTCAAAATATATAAAGAAAAAAAAAAAAGAAAATAATAACTCTGTGTTCTGGACAAGTGCCTGTTCACCACCTTGCATTCAGATATTTTGGACTACAGCCAGTTTGTAGACTTATTAGATAGGAATCTAAATGGCAGAATAAAGAGCAGGAAAACTACTTTCTTTGTCTATTAATTCATTCTATTTTTTATTTGTCTGGCCTTTCAATCATTGGGTTGTACTTTAGAAAGGGAGAATGATTTGTCAAATTATAGAGCAATAGAAAACTGAAACTCCATGTTTCAGTTCCTCTTCAATTATGCACATAGCTGTATCATTCTCAGTAATCCATCTTGGATTTTAGAATAGCTCTCATGTCTAGTAACTTGATTTATTTTTGTATTAAAATATTTCAATCTCAATGTAATCAGTTCTTTTCTGAGATGTTCGTTACTGAACATATAGTGTCTAAAAATTAATCCCAGAAGCCCATATGGTTAATATCAAGGACTTCATTGTCTTCTTTTAATCACATTTCTCAATAACATGGTCTCATCAGACTTGTGTTCTTTATAATTTTTTTTGATCAGAAATAGATTTTAGAAATTAGTGAAAATAAATGTTATCAAAAGTAAAATATCAATTGACATTTTATGTTTAATTGTAATGTTTACTTGTTCAACTTTATACTTTTAAAAAAAATTTTTAAATTTTATTTATTATTTTTATTCTTGTTTCAGAACCTTTGTTTGTTTATTCACTCATTTTTTTGGCTGGCTCAGCCCGCCCAGAGGGCAGGGCTGGCGCAGCATGTGGTGCTGGGGATCGAACTGCGGTCCCTGAAGCCGCCCAAGCTTTCCCAAGCAGGCGCTTTAGACCATTGAGCCATCCCACCAGGCCCCTCAACTTTATACTTTAAAGGTACAACTCTTATTAAAATAGTGTGAAGATATTACTTATTGTTTTGGTACACATGCATTTTTATAGAAATTGGCTTATTTCAGTTAAAATACAGATTACTATCAAAAGATAATAGCTCAACTTTTAATATTATTTTATTCTTTGAAATTAATTACTAAGTATTAAAATATTTCTTATGATTGACAGATATTTTCTCTATGGATGAACGTGTCATCTAAAAAGCATTTATACTGGGGAAAATGACAAATCTGTTCACATATGTTTCTCTGTAAGAGAATTTTAGGGTGAAGTCATCACTGACACTCCCTGCTGTGGGTGAACACCTGCTGGCAACCCATGCTGGGCCCTGGGCAGTTGCTCAGAATTAATTTCATGGTGTTTCATCAACATTAGGCAGTTTCTGGTTAGGGGAGCAGCATAAAAATTAATTCTTGAACCCCCAACGTGGCACAATACTTTAATCAGGACTAAACTTCACATAGGAAAATTGATCACTTTTGGTAAGGGGAATCAGAGCTGTTCAAACCACAGAAGATTAATCCGTTGCATTAAGGAAAGAAAAATTCCAGATAGAAAGCAAATATAATATCAAAAAGGGTAAGGTATTCCGGTTGCCTGCTTAAACTCTCTGAAGCATATCTCTGATGCCATTTCCTCCCTGCTCCTTAGGCAGCTCCCAGTGGCTCTTCACTGTTGGCGAAAATGGTAATCTTGGCACCTTAGCCTGATGTTAAGGACCAAACTGTTTTCATCTTTTATTTTCAATAGTTGTTAGGAATCACCTTCCTGCCCATATCATTTTAATAGCCCAGTTGTGCTTCTGCAATTCTTTGAACCCACTTCTCACTTTTTTAGTTTCCTTGTTGATCGTACTATTATCTTTTATCTAGCTTTACTAGAACTCCATCCATCCATCCATCCATCCACCCACCCACCAAGCCATCCACCCATCCATCTTTTAGGGATTGATGTACATTACACTGTCTTCCTCTTTCTCCTTCTCTTCCTCTTCCTTCTTTTCCTCATAGATTTGAAGCAGCATTAATTGCAATTACCCGACCAAAAAAACCACTCACATTTTCGACAACAGAAGAACTAAGTCAATGGAATATTGTAGAACAATGAAAATATGTGGTCTACTTGGTGGAAAAAAGACCATAGGGTGACAAGAGTGGATCTGGAGAGATAATTGTAATTTGGAAGTCATTTAAGCAAGAGATCATGATGAGTCAGACCAGGAACAGATTTCTAAACAAAAGGGCAAGTGGAATACTGTTACATCTGATTTGCTGGTGCACATTCGATGATTGCATGTTTGAAGTACGATCCATAGAAAAGAGCACATCCTAGAATGTTTTAATCACCTAAACAATCTTATTATATTATCCTTTGAAAATATGATTACTAATGGGAGTCAGTTTTACTAATAAATCCACCTCCAAGAAAATGCTTGTCTCCAAGTCAGTGCTCAATAGTGGATGAAAATCGTGAAGAAAAGGTTTCCTGCTTTTTGTTTTCCACTTAAAAGTTTATATATATGGAAGTAAGTAGACCCTTTCTCCTCTTTATGCTTTTTATGTTGTGCAACAATTTGCTGGTAGAGAAGTTTGTTGTGTCTGAAGTGAGTTAAGGGGAATAAGGATGAATGTGAGCTACAGATGCCATTTCTACTCTTTGACAGTGCATGACTAACACACAACCAGCACCTGGTGCCAAAATGCATTGTCTCAGTTACTCTTCTCTCATTGCTGGAACAAATTAGGGAAGGAAAGGTTTACTTAGCTCGGCAGTTACTGGAGGTTTCAGTGCATATTCAGCTGGCTTCAAGGCAGAGAGGCACATGGCAGAGGGCAGCCTTTCATGGCAGCAGGCAAGAGCGAGAGCAAGGGAGGAGTAGCAGGCGCTCAAGCAGCTAACTTCTTTTCCTTCCTTACACTGAAATGCAAATTACCTGCCCCAGGGGAGGTGCAGCATCCATGCCCACAATAATCAATTACAAATTCTAGAAGCTGCCTCATGACTGCATGAGCCTTTGGGGGACACCTATGCACATGCCATAACACACGTGAAACACAAAGGCACCTAGACATGTGACAGTGTTCTCCCCCACCTAGATAATCGAGTTGCTGCGTACCTGGAACACGCCTTTCTTCCTCTTCCTAGAATCACCAGTGTGAGTTTTGGCCTTTTTCTTTGATTTCCCCTCCATGGTGTCCCACACTGGTCTCAAGTACAAAGTATTAATCTATAGATGGAGCCAGGGGGTTCTTAAGTTACAGTGAAAATCACATTTTAATCAGATTTTTTTTTGTCTTTTTGAGACAGGGTCTCGCTATGCAGTTGAGGCTGGCCTTGAGCTCACTTCTGTAGCCCAGGCTGGTCTCAAACTTGCACCAATCCTCCTGCCTCAGCCTCCTGAGTGCTGGGATTACAGGCGTGAGCCACCACGCCCGGCTTAATCAGATTTTTTTAAAATAAAACTTTTTGCTTTACCAACTTCAGTTTCAAAGTAGATCATCTCAAGGTGCTTAGTAAATTGACAAATTAAGGAGGACCAAGACTCAAAGATTTGCTTTGCTATCTTAGAACTTGCTTGAAGCACCAGAGTAAATTGAATAAAAGCAAAGGCTTTGTGAAAATAGTGTGGAATCAGTAGTTCTTGTTGTATAGTCCTAGCTAAGTTACTTTAGCTCTTTGAGCACAAAGCCAGATACCTAGTCAACATTTAGTAACTGTTAACTAGTTATACTAGTTTTCATACTAAAAAGAATGTATGTATGTATGTATGTATGTATTTATTTATTTGGTACAGGGTCCTTCTGTGCAGCTCGGACTCATAGTGATCCTCCTGTCTCAGCTTTGCCAGTTTTGGGATTATAGATGTGTGCTACCACGTCCAGATGGTGTGCCCTGGGTTTGGGGCCATCATGGGTTGTAGTACCAAGGATCGAACCTAGTCCTTGAGCTTGCCAGGCAGATACTTAGACCTCTGAGCTATCTCCCCAGCCCACTAAAAAGAATTTATAAGTTCTCTTATTGTGATTTCTTTTTTGTATGAGGAATCAAACTCACAACCTTGCCCCTACCAGATCAGCTATATCATCAGCCCTTACTAAAAAGAACTTAGCTGTAAACTGTTAGTATCATTATTTGGTTGTTTCATCCTGTGTGTGTTTATCCAGCCTCGTGGGTTGGATATTTTAAACTCCACTGGGGCAGCAAATGCTCTAATATTTCCTGGACTGCTAAAGGCCCTTGTGGATGACATGGCCTTAGAAATCAGGGACCTGGGCACCATGATCCACTTTCCCTTTTCTTTGGTTGTCGTCTCCTTCTAAGCCCTCCATGCAGCATGCATAGGCACCAGCCAGCCAGTCAGCCACTCATTCTTGGCAATCCCCACCTCAATATGGCTCAGACAGGTCCTTTCCTTTTTACCCCCAATCTCAGCATCCAGTGCTCTCTGCACCTGTCCCTCACACTGCTTCTCTCTGTGATGCTTGGTTCTATTAGACATATTATATGTTTATTTTTTCTGTCTCCATTGCTTAGTGTTATACTCCCACACCTGTAACAGTTCCTGAGGGATACTATATGCACTCGGATAATACCTGTTGGATGGATGAATAAATGAATAGGAGAGAGTAAAGGTATGAAAGGATACACTCAGGCTCCTTCCCTCCTTAGAACCAATATCGCCTTTATGTGTATCGCTGTACGCACCTCCTAATGGTTTGCTTCTCTGGCTTGTTTTCTATATTTCATTTCTTGCACTGCAGCAAAGGAACCTCTCCAATGTACACTAACTAATTCTGCTCCTTCCTGGCTAAATTCTCCAACCAGGATATTCATTCTGTTCTTATTTTCTATTTTTCACTTTGTTTCTCTCTGATACTCTTCTCTGACTCTCTCTGATACTCTTCGCTTTGTCGGCCTTTGTGGCTTCTCATTCCTCCATCCAGATTGTTTAGATTTCTCTGAATTTGTCTCCTCTGGGAAATGCTGGCTGCTTCTTCTCGAAGCATTTCTCCCTTCTTGGCCCCTAGTTCATCAGCTGCCTTCCTCCAAGTCTCAAGACCTAAGTTACGTATTGCTTCTCTGTGGAAGGGTTCCAGTCAAGCTCTGTTAACTAAGTCAGCACTGGGCACCTACCTGAGAGCTGGCGTAGCACCCACGGCTTCTCTGATGACAGCATTTACCACCTGTGCAGCAAGAGGAAGTTATGCAAGCTTAGGGTGCTCTGCATTGTTCATTTCTGTATTCCTTATTCCATTGCAACTGACATGTGATAGGTGCTCAATAAATGTTTTCTGAATATCACTATACAGTATTAAGTGTCTGCTGAACCCTGAGGTGTTTTGGGTCAATGTAATCAAGATACAGTGCAAATTACAGCTAATCAGCTTCTGTTTATTTTAAAAGTTCCTAAGCAGTACTGGCATGAGTTTTTATTTTAGCCCATGGTTATGGCTCTAGTAGTGCTTCCATGAGCACAGACCTGCTTCCTAATAAATTCCATATGAAGGGGGAGTCTTTAAATACCTTTATAGAAGCCAAGATGACTCATCTCTAGAGAATAGTTGCAAGTCTATGAACAAAGCCACCATAAATTGTTCATGCATCAAGTTCACATAGCACACTGTAGGCTTAGAGCCATTAATCTAGGGCATAGCAGGTAAGGCTGGCTGAATGTAAACCTCTACAAACCACTGAGATCAAAATGCTCTGCCTACCCAATACAGTTCAAGACTCACAGCTGCATATCACACTACCTAAAGTACACTGTATGAATATTTTTTCACTCAATTTTCAATGTGGCAATTTTCAATTTCATGTTTATAGAGTGTACCAAATAAATTATATCTTTTTTATTTTTTTGGATTTATAATAAAACAGGGCATATGTCAAAGAGTAGCAAATGGGAGACCAAAATGTCATCTTCATTATGTTAAACATCGAGTCTGAGTTCGCAACTGTCTCAGTTACTCTTCTCTCATTGTTGGGACCAATACCCGGCCCTCCAAATGAGGGAGGGAAAGGCTTATTGAGCTCACAGTTACTGGATATTTCAGTCCATATCCAGCTGGCTCCAAGGCAGAGAGCACATGGCAGAGAACAACCTTTCATGGTGACAGCTAAGAGCAAGAGCACTGGGAGAGAGCTAGCAGCCACTCAGGCAGCTAACTTCTCTTTCTCCTTTACACTGAAATGCAAATCACCTGCCCCAGGGCAGGTGCAGCACCCATTTTTCACAATAATCAATTGCAAATTCCAAGAGCCGCCCCACGACTACATGAGGCTTTGGGGGGACACCCATACACAAACCATAACAGCAACTTACTTGGAGAGTTAAGTAGGTTTCTTTAATCTAATCTCAAGAATTAAGTAGATTAGCCAATCTAGTCATAGAATGTACAATGAGCATCTGCCCAGGAAAGACCTGAGTCATAGGAAAGTGAGAACTTATATCCTGTGGGCAACTCTCTCCCAAGGAAAATAATTAATCAGGTGTGTCACTCACCTTTCCTTCAGGAATGAATAAGACAGTGGCGAGAGGCTAAGGATGTGGACTCTGCTGCAAGAAAAAGCATCAGGTAGAGGGAGGACATGTTCCTCCTGAACACCATGTACCACAGTAGGACATCAACTACCTACTGTGTTGTAATCAATAATCCAGATACATTAGCCGGGCGTGGTGGCTCATGCCTGTAATCCCAGCACCCGGGAGGCTGAGGCAGGAGGATTGGTGCAAGTTCGAGACCAGCCTGAGCTACAAAAGTGAACTCAAGGCCAGCCTCAACTGCATACCGAGACCCTGTCTCAAAAAAAAAGGCAAAAAAAAAAAAAAATAATCCAGATACATTAAGAGGTGTTACTGTTTCACATGAATACTTTGTACATTATGTAACACCTTACACATTGGTATATAGGAATATATATGTGGATAAGTTTATGGTATTTCTACAATAATAAAGAGAATACTGCATGAGACATTTATGGATGGTAATGAGGGTCACATGAAATATCTGCTATACTTATTGCCTATCCTATCATGCAACCTATCACAACATAATTTGAGGAAGTTCCCAAGTTTTGAAGCATGAGAAAAGATAGTGATGACCTTTTTTTGTAAATTGGCTCAATTTATTTTCAAAGGAGTCACAATCACCTTTCAGACTTCTAATTTAATGGCCAGTAACAGATATGTATGAACCTCATCTTTGACCTGAACACATTAATGTTGCATTTTAAAAGTTGAGTAATATGGATCCACGTGATGCTTGTCAATTTTAGAAGCTTGATCACTTAGTAATGTCATGGTCCCTATCACTATACAGTATCAAGTGACCTCCTCAACTGGACGCTGCTGTTTTGGGTCAACGTAACCAAGATACAGTGGGAACCCATGAGGGCATCTGACCTTTCAGAAAGTTTGAACCTTTAAGATATAGAAATGTGCTAGCTGCCAAAATCACCTGCCTGTGGCTCCCAAAGAAAGAACAGAGGTAGAGAAAGGAGAAAATACTGTACATTCGGCCTGTTTATGGCAAGTGGCTATTTCCCAGACAGAGTGGTTGTAAACCCTGGGATGAATCAGGTGTTTCCTTTGGTTCTTAATGGAAAGAGTTAGAATTCTACTGATCAGTTTGAAAAATCAGCTGGTGCTTGCTAATTTGCTGTAATCCAGCAGTGAACTGTGTTTCCAGCAAGGCAAAAGAAAAATAGAGAAAGAAGAAGCTGTGGAAGAAGGAAGACACAAACTTCATCTTGAAGATTGTTATTCCAGTCAGGAAACAGACACGCACATAGTCATTGGAAGAATGCTAAATGTTGGCTCAGTAAAAAAGACAGGCTAAGGACTTATGAAGCACCCTGCTTCCATCACTTAGCATTATTTCTTCTTTCTGGTCTCCAGGCCTCATTATGCACATAGCCACATCTAGAGTTAAGAGAGCTATAGTGAGATAACAGGGATTGAATCCTGGTCGCTGTGCTCTGCTTAAGCAGGGGCTTTAGGCTGCTGAGATATCTGGCCAGCCTGGTAAATTTTAGGTTCCCTAACCCTTTTTTTCTCCCCTGGTACCAGGGATTGAACTCAGGACTTTGAGCTTGCCAGGCAAGCACTTATTCTACTGAGCTATCTCTCCAGCCCAGCCTGGTAAATTCTATATATAGTATCAAACTGAACTAGCTTATCCCATCCAAACAATAGGCACCATCCAATATAAGTCAGCTAATAAGGAAATGAAAGCCCAGTCCTAGTCTTGTCCTTTAAACTGTTTGTATTGTCATACATGAAAATATATTCTTATAATTTACTTATTTATTTATTGTATTTAGTACAGGGTCTATAGGACCTCACTACACAGATCGGACTCATAGTGATTCTCCTGTTTTCAGCCTCCTAAAGGTTGGAATTACAGGCCTGCACCACAACTCGAAGTCTCAGTCATTTTCTCAGCGTGCCCCAGGGGTGGGGCTGACACAGCACAATGGTGATCAAATCCCAGACAGTGCGTCTGCCTAAACAGGTGCTTTAATCCTCCGAGCTATCTGGCGGGCCCTTATTCTTATAATTGATAATGAGCGTTTTAAAAAACAACTTGCAAAATAGTAAGCAATGTAGTTTTTCTTTTTAAAAGAAAGCTTCAAGCCAAACTGATTTCTTAACATTTGTGTTGCTTAGAAAGAATTTTTCCTTCATAGTGTAAAGTCAAATAAAAAATTTTCTATTCTGTTATTGGTATCATAAAAGGGCCTATTGGGAAATTTATCCTACTAGGTAAATAAATGAGATATCCTATTTTTTTTTTTTTTTTTTTTTTTGTGGTACTGGAGATTGAAATCAGGACCCTGTGCTTACCAGGCAAGCACTTCTCCAGGCCCCTATGTTTTTTGTTCTTGAGTTATCTCTAAGAGCAAGTACTAGAATATCTAAATTAATTTTCCTTTCCTTTGCAGTATTGGAATTTAACTACTACTTTGAGATAAATCAGAAATTAAAAAACTGATTTAATTCTTAGTAAGAAAAAATAGTTGCACCACAGCTTAAATTCTATGAAATCTTTCAAAGTTGATCACTTTGCAGGCCCTTCCCATTCTGGCAGGCTTAAGAGTCCAATGAGACTGAGAGTGCTGCACTCCACAGGTAACGCAGAGGCTGCCTGCCGTCTCCCAACGGTGCCGCTTCACCCTCCTGTCTCCAGGGGAGACAGTGAAACAGAGAAGGGAAGAATTTCTGCAGAAGGAGCCCTGCCTAGGACTCAGCAGTTACTTTGGAAAAAACGTCGTCTTTCTTGGGCCTTACTGTAAAAGGAAGAGTGGAGTAAAATATGCCAAGACCATTTCTGCGTCTGCTAGCCTATGGTTTTAGAGTGCAAATCGGAGGGCTTGTAGGGCTCAGAGGAGACTGGACAGAGGGCGAGGGACAACTTAAAGGAGCTGCCTCAGTAGAGAGCTGCACTGTAGAAGGAGAATGTGAAACAGAGACAGGACCCACTGTGACAGGGCTCTTCTGGTGGCTGTGTGTGAACTCCTGCCCCCAGACATGTCCTGCCGAGTTGCTGCGAGCTGGCTGTGTGTTGTGGGTAGGTTAGGCTATCCACGGCCATTCTGAAGCCCAACTTCCAGAGGAGAAAGCTGAGGGCTTGAGGCTGGTGTGGGCTATTTGACTAATTGCCCTTGTGAAGCGTGTTCTGGGAAAAGCAGAACAAGAACCAGTTCCCCCAGGAGGAGAGGAACTATTTGTTCAAGCAGTTACATTTAATAATGCAACACCTCTGGGGACAGAGACGGGTACAAGAAGATATTATTCATTCTCCCTCCACATCCAAAGTGTCACATGCTGCTAGGTCAGAGCTGTGTCTTTATTTCTCACTGACTTTAACACAGATATTATCTAGTTTAGTAGCCTCCAATAATCCCATCTCTCAAGACAAAGCAGAAAGAGGATTTGCTGAGTGCAGGCTATCCGGGATGGACATATGTCTGTACACTTCAGTTCTGCTGTTAAGCTTTTCCAGGTTCCTGAAGTCATTACCCTGTCTACATTCAAAGAGGAAAGCAAGGACTATCCTCAGAACTCCTTGGGTTATATATTTACAAGTTATGTTTTCATGGGGTGTGCTGCAGTGAAAATACATACTCAGACAGTGGGCCCACAAAGTTTAGACTCTTAACACATTGCTGTAGGTTAGTCACAGTGGAGAGGCGGTGCCCTGGAAGGCCCTTCAGAGACCTTCTGATCCATGGTGCACTGGCAAAACCGCTCTCCGAAAATTAAAGTCCAGAGTTGAAGATCGCCTGATTACTGTGGTGTAAACATTCCTCCCATTGCTGGTTTCCAGGTGTGATGCGCATTTGGGAGAAGACACACGGCGCCCTGAGAGAGCTGTTTGCAGCACAAGCGCAAGGGCAGTTGGATGCAGGCTGCAGGGCTGAGCAAGCCCACGCTTCTGGGGCCAAATCTCTTGAACACCATCTTAGGCTTGCGGACTTGCAAAGACAGAGTTTAACTGCCGAGAAACAGATACTTGACGTAAGATAAAGAAGGCATCTTGATCAGTGGTAAAAGAGACAGATAATTGCACATTTATGCTGCCTACTTTACAGCGTTCACTATATGTTGTATATATTTATGTAATATAACAATTCACATGGTTTCTCCATTTTCTCTGAGAGCAGAAAATTTAATCTGGGTAATTCTTTGTGATATAATCACTTTTTTTTTATATATATATAAATGCAGTCCCTTAGATTTCTTTTTTCTTTCTTTCCTTCCATATGGGGCTTCACTGGAGGGTCAGGGATTGCCATAACCAGGAGGGGGCGCAGTTTGCACTGCTCGTTCTGCGGGTTGGCAGCTCTGCTCACAGCATCTGTCCCAGACATCCATAGCTAAGGAAGCTGTCCTCTGTCCTCCCAGCTGCAGGGACTCCTCTATGAGTGGAGGTCTCTCTTGGCTTAGCTAAACCTGGCATCTAACGCGGGCTGCCCTTCATAGTCTCTTCTACAGGTCACCTTGTCTCCAGGAGTAGTGAGCTCTTAGCTAAGCTGACCTTTGCTTTTCCACAGCACATCTCCTAAGCCATGGGGAAGTTGGGTCGATAGCTCAGTAGCACTTGCCTGGCAAGTGCAAAGGTCCGAGTTCAATCCCAAGTTCTTAAAAAAAAAAAAAAAAAAGCCAGTGGAAGGCATCCAGATCTCCTTTTTATTATGTCAGGAGCCATTTTGGAGGGTGCTATGCTTAAACCAACCAAACTTGCTCTCATTTCTACACTTTTGGGGCTGTCCAAGTGGCTCAGGACCTGCAAGGCTCAATGCTTGGAGAATTAGCACTTCATAAACTCATGTGAACCTCTATAGCTCCTCGTAGGAGGGAGAGAATTTTTATTTCCACCTTTATGAAGTCTCATCCTATTTCCCTACCTTCCAGGTAGGTGCATGGTCTAAAATCTGGGTCCCAGGTCTTCTTGGATCTTTGGAGCCCAGAACTTTTATTATTCAGAACATGCAGACTTAAAATAAATCTTGAGGACTTTGACTGTTAGATTGCTGTTTTGATAGATATTTTGCAAATGGGAAAGAGACCAAGAGATGAAAAGATGGAGAAGAGAGATGACCACAGAAAGGACTGGGATGCGTCACACAGACACCAACACCCACGGTGAGTGCGAGTCAGGTGCTAAAATAGATTAAGAAGACTGCAGCTTCTACACTGAATTTGTAAGCCAAGTTTTGCACTTAGAGCCAAGAATTTTATTTTTTATTCTTTTGCCTTAAAAACAATTTTTCTGTGTCAGTTTTGGGATCTTCCCTTTCTTGGTGCAAGGATTATGAATGTGCATTTTTAGTGCTTATAAATAAAAATACATGAAACTTAAAAATGTACAAGTAAATTTAGGTGTCTGGTCTCAGGATAAAAAAAAAAAATGTTTCCCTAAATTTAAATGTAATAAAAAAAGAAAAAAAAATAACAAAACAAAAGTTGAAACTGATCAATGTTAAAAAACAAAAATCAAAGACTGGCTGTGGTGGCACATGTCTGTAATCCCAGTGCTTGGGAGGCTGAAAACAGGAGGATCATTAGGAGTCTGATGTGTGTACTGAGCCCCTGTAGATCCTGTACTGAATACATTTAAAAAATCCCACAATACTAAGAGAAAATATCATATTCTTGGAAATTCTTCCCATAAATATAAAGTACAAATGATTAGTACTCTTTATAGAAAGAATGTATATGCATCAATAAAATATGAAAATATTATAAAAATATGAGCATAAAAGTGGAAAATAGATATTAATAGCTAAAACCAGAAATTGAATATATGTGAACTGAAAAAATAATTACACTAAAATTGATAATAGTGCACATTAGGTACATTAATATTACTAAAACATGTGAAAATTAATATAATTCTTGTTGGGAATCTAACTGAAATCATGATTTTTAAGAAAATTTAAGTCATTTAATTTCATCATTTTGTTCTCAGAAAGTAGGAAGTTTTAAAAGATGGATAGATACAAAAGCTAATGTGAAAAAATAGTTCATAAATTATGGAACATGTAGAAACATTACATAGCTATTGTAATATTTCTGGGGCTTTATTTATTTTTGCATTTTAGTACAGGATTTACAGGGTCTCACTACACAGATAGGACTCATAGTGATCCTCCTGTGTTCAACCTCCTAAGAGCTTGGATTACAGGTGTGTGCTACCACGCCCAGTCTCAGTCACCTTCTGTGTGCACCCTGGGAGTGGGGCCACCATGGCATACCCGGGATTGAACTCCGGCCGCTGTGTCTGCCTAAGCAGGTGCTTTAGTTTGCTAAGCTACCTGGCCAGCCCTCTAGGGCTTTAAATGACTACTTTTTAGTTGAGAAAATAACAGAGTTTGGCTGTATCATATAATCTCAATAATATATAATACACTATAACTATATAGTATAGTTATATACTAGTTAGTACATATAGTATATGTGGTATATATAATTGTTATGCATAGTTGCTATAGTATATTATAAAAAGAGTACAAAGATATGGCAACAGAAGTTTTATTTTTTGAAGGATGGGATTATTATGGTTATGTTATTTTCCAAAATTTCAAAATGATCACATATTTCCTTCTATAATTGTAAAAACAAAAAGATTTCTTAGGTTAAGTACAATTCTTACATACAGGGAATTACCTATCAGGTAAACTTTGGCAAAGCTCTTATCAAATACCCTTTCCATTTAATACCCCAGCTATAAGAATGTTTAGTAAGAGAACTTAATGATCCATAAGTATGGAATGATTCAAAGTATGAGCAAGTGTACCTAAAACTATAAAAATCCCAATTTATCAATCAACATGAGTTACTGATTAAATCAATCAGCATGTGGACTGTGGCTCATTATTAACAGTGCACAGGTAGGGCTATTATCTCAGTTCTCAACGAATCCTCACAGCTCTCTAGGGCAAGAACAATTGCTATCCTTTCCAGTTTGCTACCAGAGAGCTGAATCTAGGCTTGAGTAACTTACTGAAGGCAAGACTCACACCTTAGATGTTACAGACATGGTATACATCTTCCCACTGCACTGCTTATCCTCTAGTTTTTCAGCAATCCTCTAGAGTCCTGCTGTAGTGGACTGCCAATGGGTGGTCAACTGCTACCCCCAGCTGTACTGAACTGGTGTGGTACTAGGTGTAGCAGGCCTACTCACGGATTGTTGCCAGTAGCATGAGAGGCAGAACTGGAGAAGGAGGGAGGCTGTTGGGGAAGCGTTTGGAGAAGCTGTCGGAGCTGCTGGAAGCTGCTGGTCCCTCTTGGGCTATTCTGCTGGTGGACCTTGTCATGCTGGCTTTACTGATGAACTTGGCTGTTCTTGTGCGCCACCACTCCCAGTCTCAATCGCCTTCTGAGTAGCCCCCAGGTGCGGGCCTCGGGATCAAACTCTGGCTCCTGTGCCTGCTCACAGGCTCTAATCTGCTGAGCTATTTGGTTGGCTGATGGTGGCACTTTTGATATTAATGCCCTTTAATGCTTTACATAAACATTAAGTGTCATACAAAATAGCTCCTGAATTGGCTGAGTAATGAGCTCCCCGTTCCCTTCAGCAATGCAGGCACTGTAAAAGGCACTCCATCACGACTGCTGCTAGGTTTCCGCTACCATTAGGGGAAGGCTTCTCTGGTCTTCTCTCTGACACCTCAGTTGAAAACGGAAGCAGCCGGGCGTGGTGGCGCATGCCTGTAATCCCAGCACTTGGGAGGCTGAGGCAGGAGGATTGGTGCGAGTTCGAGACCAGCCTGGGCTACAAAAGTGAGCTCAAGGCCAGCCTCAACTGCATACTGAGACCCTGTCTCAAAAAGACAAAAAAAAAAAAAAAGAAAACGGAAGCAGATGGCATATGTTGGGTGAGCCTACCTCTGCCATTTAAGAAAATGCATCTATTGAACCCCGATGATCAGATCTGTTTTCCCCACACCACTGCCTGGCTTGTTCAAAGGTGGGTGGACGGTATTCACAATCAAAGCTCAGGAATATGTGTGGCTCTGCAGGTTTCCCTCTGGGAATACTAGAGCAAACACAGGTCTTGTTAACCGGAAGTTAGCTGGGTTTTTGTAAAGTGGATCATTTGCTCACAGGGTTATCAGTGTAAAATGGATTTACAACAGATCATCAGCCCGTTATTTCTTTTTGAATAAACTTCCCCATGGTTGTCACAAGTGGACAAACTTTTCTATTTGAACACCTCTTTCTGTTATAAATACTCAAAATACAGACTGATTTTTATGTTATTTAGCTAATAACATCCCTTGGAGATTAGTGATTCTGCAGAATGAATATTTATTGTATCAAATTTCCAGTCTAGAGTGGAAATCATCAAATTCCTAAGGAGAATTAGAAATTTGATGATTCTTCATTTTAGTGCTTTTTCACTAAAATCCGGTTTAGAGCAATAACAAAGAACCTTTCTGAAATTATAAACGACTATGAACATATGAACAGGCCTGTCCTTTGGAAAGAAGCAAAGAATAAATTAGTCAAAAATTATAGTAAAATATCAATTAAGAGACTAAAAATCATTATGCTTCTTGTTTTTCTTTGCTTTTTTTTTTTTTAGGCTTTGCAGTCCTTCAATGTCCTTCAGCTTTAGATGCTCAAGATTGAGGGAATAACTTTCTCTATCAATTCTGTGATTCTCCAAGGAGTATTTCCCTCAGTCTCACTCCAGGAATTCTTCACTGTCAGAGGAAAATGTGATGCTACCAAAACACGATATCAACAGTTCTAATAATGCTTCTCAAATTACTGAGAATTTATGTGGTTTCAGAGCTTCTTTGTTAAATTTGGCCTCTGAAATCTAATATTTGTCCTGGAAGCCTGAAATTTACAAGATCTGTATACTTCACACGTACAGTTTGCTTTTGTAAGTGTGTCCTCGGCAAAGGATCCATAACATTTGCAGGAGTAGACAGCAGCTGCTGCCCACCGCTGGAGCGCAGCCCCGGAGGCTGGCTTGGGCGCCCTCTTCACTTTGTTTACTCGGGTTGTCTTCTTTTCCCCTAGGCCTGTCCAAATCACCTCACTCTGCCACAGGCCTCTAGTTTCCAAGTTTGGAGCTGAAAACATTGACTTCTGCACTTTACACTTTACACTTACTTTACCCAAATATTTATGTTATGCTTCCTAAAAACCAAGTTCTTAGAGTCTTCTTGCTTAAAAGCTAATGCTAACTTGTGCCAGTTTCTGCCATTATCTTATGTTAATTTAAAAATTACTTAACAATGAGTTAGATGTGGCATACCTATAATCCCATGTAGACTGAGGTAGGAGGATCATAAGTTTTGAGCCAGCCTGGGGAATTTAGCAAGAACCTATCTCAAAATAGAAGGGGTTTGGGATCTCAGAGTCATAGAGCACTTGCCTACCATGCACTGAGACCCTGGTTTCAATCCTCAGTACTGCAAAGGAAAACAAAGACAAAACCAATAAAATAACAGCAATAATAACATCAACAATCCCCACAAAAATTATATAACATCACACAGATTTTAGAAAGCACAGAAAATACAGATGAGCAAAATAAAAAAAAATATAGTGTACACTCCCACAAATTACTACTGATAATACTCTTATATTTTCTTTTCTTTTTACATATTTAGTACAGTGTCTATAGTGTCCCACTACATAGATTGGAGTCGTAGTGTTCCTTCTGTTTTCAGCCACCCAAGCACTAGGATTACAGGCGCACACCACCATGCCCAGTCTCAAACGCTGTCTCAGCATTCTCCAGGGGGAGGGTCTGGCATGGTTTGTGGTGCTGGGGATTGAATCCCAGTCCCTGTGCTCTGCCTAAGTAGGTGCTTTAGTCTGCTGGCCAGCCCTCTGTTGTATTTCCTTTCAGATTTTATCTATATATTCATAGATATGTAGTTTTTATTTTAAATAGAAAATGACAATAAAACAATGATACAGAAATTTGAAACAAGATAATAGGAAATTAACAATGGTTAATACATTGTGTATTGTTATCCTCAAAGTAGTTGCTCAGATTATAAGACATAGACTTGCAAAAATGATCAAACACTATAACCACAAACTGTTCTTTTCAATAATGAACTAATAGAAATTGGCAGTATACTTATCACAGCTACACAAAGAATAGCTAAGATAATTGTGTTACTTCCCCCCCACTCATTTTTTCTTTTACCCCATCCAAGTTGTTCTATTCATTTCAGCAGTTACTTTTCTTTTCACAATATCTATTATACATTTTGTATCTTATTTGTCCTTTCAGTTTCTTACTCTAGGGAGGCAATTTGAATGATGTTGACACATGGGAGTCCAATTTATTTCACTTACAAGTATGTTCTCAAGTTGTATCTGCATACCTATAAAAATCTCAAGTTTATCCTTCTTATGACTGAGTAGTACTCCATTGTACAAAAAGACCACATGTTTATTATCTGTTCCTCAGTTGATAGTCATTTGGGTTATTTCCAAGATTCAGCTATGATAGTTTGCACTGCTATAAACATGGGTGCATATATATCTCTATGATATGTTTTAAATTCTTCCAGGAAGACATCCAGGAGGGAAATAGCTGGTTTGAATTGGACTCCTTTTTTATTTTATTTATTTATTTTTCTTTTTTTAAATAAATATTTATTTATTTTAAATTTAACAATGGTTATATTACATATTTTCATCATCAGATCAGTTTAGATTAATAGATATAGGTATATAATATTGATCAAACAATTAAACATTAACACTTTCAATAAACATTACTTTTTTTTTTAACAGTTGACACACTGCATATTGTCCTCACAATAGTTATACAGAGCACGGGGTATGGGCATGACACACCTTCCAATTGATATTGGTAAGGAAAGAAAAAAATTTAGAGTTCTTATATTAGGGAGACTATATGATATTTACACATGTAGGCCTGGTTTAGTTCACTAATGAGTATATGTTCAATATACATGCATTTATATATGAAGTCTTCCAGCTTATCATTCTTTATAGCTGAGTAATATTGAATGGGACTGTTAATCTTACTTTTTTGAGAAATCAGCAGTGGTTGAACCATCCTGCATTCCAACAGTGCAGAAAGGTTCCTTTTCCCCACAGCCTTTGCCAGCATTTATTATTGGTTGATTTCTTCATGATATTCTTTCTGGAAATGGAATCTTAGTGTTACTTCATTTGCATCTCTCAAGTGACCAGTGATGTGGAACATTTTTCTTATATGTATTTGCCTCTTGTATTTCTTCCTCTGAGAAGTGTATATTCATCTCAAATGCTCAGTTTTGGATTGGGTCTTTTAATTTGGTCAGGGACATGTCTGATTTTCTAAAAATTCTTTATTTGTTCCTGGAATAAGCCCTTCATCTAAGCGACAATTCACTAAATTTTTTTCTTATTTTGTGGGGTTTTTTTTCACTGTTTTGTTGATTTCCTTTTAGGTGTAAATTTTTTAAATAAGAAGAGATCCGAGCTGTTGATTCTTTGAAGTACTTCCAGGGACTTTCCGGTTAGCTCAGTTGTTTAAGTGCCTGATGGGGCAAACCCAGTCAGGCCAGGGGACCATGGTTTGATCCTCAGCTCCCCATGCTTTACCAGACCCACTGTTAGGGCAGCCTGAGCCAGCCAGTAAAACAAAACAAAACAAAAACTTCTACAGCACTTCCCATACAGTTTGTTTTTTGTTCATGTGCTCTTTGTCTATTTGTATATCCTCAACATGTCTACCTGCTTTCTCTTCCAGTAGGTTTAATATTTATGTTTTAATAGACTTTTAATTCATTCTGACTTTAGTTTATTACATGGCAATAGATATAGTTTTAGTCTTTGCCATTTGGAAATCCAGTTTCGTAGCACTATCTATAAAGAGGCTACCTTTCTTCCAGTGAATGTATTTGGGCCCTCTGTCAAAGATAAGGTGGCTGAGGTATTTATAGTTGTGTCTATATCTTCTAATCGGTTCCACTGATGCTCAGGTCTCTTGTATGCCAGTCCCACACTGATTTTACCACAGTAGATTTGCAGTATAACTTCAAGTCAGGGATTGTCATGCCTGCTGCCTTACCTTCTTTTGTTGGCCAGGATTACCATTGCTATTCTAGGTCTTTCCCAGTTCCAAATGAAATTTTGGAATGTTTTCTTAAATCTGTGAGGTATGCTAGTGATATTTTTATGGGTATTTAATTAAATAGGTGTAACAATTTTGGGAGTATGGCTGTTTTTACAATGTTGTTTGTTTCCATCCATAAGCAAGGGATCTATTTCCATTTTCTAATATCATTTTCAGTCTTTTTCCAGAGTATTGTCATAGCTTTTCCTTCTCCTCCTCCATTTTCCTCCTCCTCCTTCCTCCTTCCTCTTCCTCCTCCTCCTCCTCCTCCTCCTCCTCCTCCTCCTCCTCCTCCTCCTCCTCTTCTTCTTCTTCTTCTTCTTCTTCTTCTTCTTCTTCTTCTTCTTCTTCTTCTTCTTCTTCTTCTTCCTCTTCCTCTTCTTGTTCCTTCTTTCTTCTGGTACTAGGGATCAAACTCAGGACTTTGCACTTGCCAGGCAGCTTGCCAGGCAGGTGCTTATGCTGCTGAGCTATATCCCTGGTCCAGTATTGTCACTTTTAATGCTTACATTTTTTACTTTTTGTTAGATTCATTCTTAAGGATTTTATTATTTTTGGATGATATTGTGAAGGGTATGGTTTCCCTATTTGCTATCGCTTTTACAAAAAGTCTTTTTTATATTATTTATGTTGTCTCCTGAATTTTCATTGATATCTATGAGTCTTATATTGTTCTTCTTTGAATAATCTTGAAGCTGTTTCATTGGTATTTCCTGGTTCCTTGCTATGTTTGCAAGATCTTTCCTTTCATGATCACTAGCTGCCATACTGTTTTCAAGGGCTCAAAGTCTGTCTTCATTTTTGTTCAAATGATTTTGCCAGCTTTCAATGGAATTTTTAATTTCCAGGTTTTTTGAATCTCTTTTATGCATTTTATTTTTTCCTGTACTGTTTATTCATGGTTTCCATGATTTTCCTATGCTCCTCTATTTTAAAATAAGTTTTCTTTATATACACAGAGCAATTCTTTCACTATGTTTACCATTTTCTTTTTAACCTGAGAGATTATCTGTGGTTCAGTTTCCTCCATAG
>PVJA010014700.1:0-39601 GCA_004027025.1 Myocastor coypus | reverse complement strand
TAAAGGCAAAAATAGACAAATGAAACTAAATTTAGCTTTAAAAATCTATGCAAGCAAAGGAAAACATAGGGTGAAGAGACAAATTATGAAATGGGATAGAATGCTGGCAAACAATAATCTGATAAGGGTATACTTTGAAGATATATAAAGTATACATATAATCAATATTAAAGAAAGAATTATACTAATTAAAATCAACAAAGGAACAGAATAAACAATTTTCAAAACAAGATGCATAAATGATCAATAAGTATAGAAAAAATGCTTAACACTTCTAATCACCATGGAAATGTCAAATAAAACAACAAGGAAGTATCACCTCACACTTGATAGGATGACTGTTATCAAAGAAACCAAGGTATAATAAGGATTTTTTTTTTTGGCTGGCTCAGGCAGCCTTGTGGGTGGGTTGGATAAGGCCTATAGAGCAGGGGATTGAACCCCAGTATCCTGCGCCTGATTTTATTTGCCCAAGCAGGTGCATAAACAACTGTGCTAAGGCACAGGTGCCCACAAGATATAATGAGGATTAATGATGATGTAGTCAAAAGGATTCCTTGCACAATGTTGGTGGGGCTTAAAGTAATAATATAGCCATTATATAGTAACGTGATAACATTAGTTCCTCAAAAATTAAATGTATAATGTGCCTAAGGAGATTCACCTAGAGAGAAAACATTCAATCTTTCACAGAGAGCAAATTAGTCAAGCAATGGCCTTGACTCATCCAGATGGCTGACAGTGACAACAGTTCTACAAAACGCTGTACGTGGTTTCAAGGTAAGTCTTGAAGGAATTTGACTGACCTTTGGAGATACAAAAGTTACAGATTTTATTATACAGGTCTTGCATTAACTTGACCTTAACCGTCCAGCAGAAAAGTTTAACCACAAGTCATAAATAGTCAGAGTAATATGCTGAGCTGTAAAAGGCTCAAGTCAACAGCTTCCGATATTTCCAGTTCTGTCGATAACAAACTACTATTATGGAATATTGACCTATTTATACAACTACTTTCTCTTAGTTCAATGAGAAGAAAGATTTGTGCTAATAGTGTTTAGAAAAGTTATCATGTCTGCATCTTTTACTCTGAACAACTACTAGGAAGACAACATGGTGATATAGTGCATATCCGCATACTGCATAATTGGGCTGAAAATCAAAGATCTAACAGTAGTTTTCAGATGTTTTTCTGGCAAATTTTTGCATATATCAGCTAACGTGTACCTCAAGCCATTGTAGAGTGAACAGATGTGCCAAAGTATAATAATTTGCATCATAAATGACACAATTTGTGTCAAATTACAAAAGAGATTTAATATAAAGTTCCTCTAATTACTAATTGTATTCTTACAAAAGTAGCTTGAGTTTATTTCATTGTTTTGTGTGTGCAGGGTGTCACTACGCAGCTTGGACTGCTAGTTAGCCTCCTGATTTCTGCCACCCTAGTGCTGGGATTACAGGCATGCACCACCGCACCCAGATTCCATCACTGGCTCTGTACTCCTGGGGGTTGGGCCAGTGCAGCAAGTGTTGCCAAGGACTGAACCCTGGTCCCTGTGCTTACCTAAGCAAGCATTTACTCCACTGAACTATACCACTGGCCCTTGTTCTTTACAAATGAGAATTGAGCCGGGGAGATAGCTCAGAAGAATAAGTGCCTGCTTAGCAATGCAAGGTCCTGAGTTTAATTCCTGGTACTGGAAAAAAAAAGCTAAAATGAGAATGATTATCTATGAATATTACAGGCTGCTGTGTAACAGTTGAGCTCTAGGAAATGAAGTTACCTTTTGAATGCCATATAGTCATTGAGATGAAAGCACAATGCTGCTGTCTGAAGCGCAGTGTAATTTCTCCTATACCCTACTGTCTCTCCAGTACATTCTGCTGACTCTCAACAAGACTAATGTTGAGCTGGGACTACAAGGAATAAAATGTGTATTAATTTTAAGATATTAATGTTGATAAACAAGGAGGACTTTTTTGTTCATCTTGCCTTTTCATGAGTAGAAATGCTTCAGGAACCTTCTTAACTTTGCGGATATTGTTTCTGTGCTGCTTTATGCAAGCAAAAGAAGGGGTTGGAGTCTGCTCTAAGTCATCCTTGGGTTTTGAGGTACTTGGGAAAGTGGCTCTGAGTTTCAATTTCCTTATCTATAAAATAAGGCTAATGATATTTCCTCCAGTAGGATTATGATATATAATGATATATAGTATATGTTTGTTAAGCCATAGTTTTACATTGTGAAATATGTATATATATATATTCATTATTCTATAGCTGTTTATATATTAGTAGGTATACATGGTTTTATATATATATATATATATATATATATATATCACAATTAGTATTTAATTGTATGGAATCACCAAGCCAATTATCCAGTTTCATATTTGGAGAGCATAACACCCTCATAAAGCCAACAGAACTGAACACAATGTATTTTCATTTTATAATTATTTACACAGCTGAAACAGTTTATTATGTTCAATTCTGAGTATACTTAATGGAGTTTTTTTCAGTGTGTCAAAGACAAAGGGTGCCTTGTTTTCCAGCTTCCAACATGCAGTATAGCAACAAACAACCGAGTACACTCCACCATAGACAGGCCCAGCTGGCAGGATGTATTTATATGCTTAAGCTATCTTTGTTTTCTACTTAGCTTTGGGCAGAATATTGATGCAACAATCTGAGGCCCACATACTGACCAACTTTTCTGAGAGTGGCTGTAGGTAGTAATGAAACATCAGCATTCACACAGGGCGTCAGTGGACATGGACAGCATGAGTTGAACATCACTTTACTAGTTTCCCAGGGCTGATGTAATGAATTACTACAAATATAGGCACTGAGGACAGGGAGAGAGTGAGGGAAATAGATATATCTGTATATGTAAGCAGGAGGTTTGGACAACTATACTGAGGATTTCTGCTGGTCTATGAAAAGGAACAGATAATTTGTTTTGTCTCCTTTTTCAATTCTTTTTCATTTTTCTCTTCTTAATTTCTTATATATTTTTTCTTTTTGTCTTTCCAATTTTGCATGCATATATCTGGTAATATGAACAACTAGTTTGACATCGGTTTTTTCAGTTGCCTTATCCATCTTTTTTGTGTGTGTGGGAACGGGGTTTGAACTCATGACCTTGCACTTGCCAAGCAGGCACTTGTGCCATGGAGCTATCTCCCCAGCCTGAACAACTAGTTTGAAGACAACACTGCATTACAATGAATACTATGAAATTCATATTATTTTGTTTAGTAAAATTTTGTGTCCTTTGTATTTTTTCCATTTGAATACTATTTTATACTCTCTTTGAAAAATTAGAAGAACTTTAAAAATTAATATGTGGGCACTGAACCCAACATGGATTTAGCATATTAGTTCTGGAGGCCAGAAGTCTGGAATGCATTTTGCTGGGCTAAAGCAAGGTACTGTCAAGGCCACGCTTCTGTGTAATACACTAGGGCAGAATCCACTCCCTGGTATTGTTTTAGATTTTAGAACATCTGCTGAATTCTTTAGTTGGCCTTGTAACCCTTTAATATCCTGCTTTTCTAGTCACATCTCTTTATTCTTTTGCTGTTGTCAAATTACCCCTTTGCCTCTGCTTCTGTCTCACAAGGATACTTGTGATTTCATGTAGGGCATATTTGTCTAATCCAAAACATCCACTTAGCTCAAAGCCTTTAACTGGATCCAATCTGCAGTCACTTTGCCAAATAAGGTCTCATCCACAATCCCCACTCCTGTCTGCCATCTTATCAGACTTAGTCATCCTTCCCCGCTCCTCCACTGATCTATATCTGAAGATGAACTCTGACACCATCGGGCTGTGTGAGCATATCAGAAAAGATCGCTTGATTATACACATGGTTCCAAAGACATACTTCAGAGGCCTTTAATTTACCAGGGCAGGCAGCAGTTAGCTATAGTCATTCTTGAAATTTCTTCCAGTCAAATTTCATTACCATTGTTTACTTTGGGATTTCTCTCAGGGGTTGAGGGAGATACTGAATAGGACCATAACCAGATTCTGATTTAAGAGTTGTAAATCATATAGGACCTGGAGCCTAGGCCTGCGAGCAGTTCATACTTTGCTCCATCAGCCGCATTGCCCAGAACTGAGGGTAGGAGTCTACCTGTTCAGTACAGTGAAGAAGCAAAAGATTTTTCATATGATCTCAGTGTCACAGTGGTGGGATCATACTTCTTATTATTCTTGCATCGTTTTCACTAAATTCAGAGTACCTGTTTATACATTCAGAGATGATGATTTAAGAATAGATAGTGCATGAAGTTCTGTTTATTCTCTGGTTTTTGTATTAGCAGAGTCATGAATTAAGTCTATGAAAAATGTTATAAGTAACCTTCCTTGAATTCAGTCAAAGTGACAGAAGTCAGATACATAAGTAAAAGGCTTATATTGGTTGTAATTCAGCATATAGGAAGATTGTCAGTTTATGATTTGAAAATCATTTCAAGGGAATGTATTTCCAACAGGTCATTAATCACAAGTTCAAGTTCTAATTCATCAGGAGAACTATTACTCATGAATTAGAGAAAGAATTTGACAGTTTTATAATTCTTTGTAATAGGGACAGTTAATAGGGATGGAGTTGCAGTTAGTAACCTGTCTCCATAATTGAGTCTTAAGCTTCTGAATTTGTCAACAATAATAAAGAGCGCAATTAGAAAATAACTGGGGAAATAATAATAGTTGTGCCTTTAATGAGGACTGAGACCCTTTTATAAACTCTCTGAAATTGGTTTTTGTGTGCTAGCAAATCTTTCTGAGTCGTGCAAAATTATGGGCTATATCATATCCAAACATTATTGATGCCTGTATCTCATGTACAGAGCAATTAGGCAAGATAATTTTTTCAAAAGGAAAAGAGTAGGAAGGTAAAAGAAATATAGATAATTGGAAAGTGAAAAGAGTCATTTCCATTGTCTAAAACTTGATCATGAAATCCAGTGTGGATCTATTATTTTTCAGCATGTCATTGTGATCACATAGCAGACTAGTCAATGGAAGATTTCATCCATCATAATGGGCTTAATGATCCTCACAAACAGAATCACTGCAGGAGGTTAGACTAGGGTCAATAGTCCCTGAAAGATTCAAGCATTATTATTAGAAGCACTAATGATGTGTGTGTTATATGATGCATTGGGTCAGTTATCCTGCTTCACTTTACTATGAACAACTAACTCCGTGCTATACAGCATTTTATGAAGAAGAGAAAGCTGTAACCAATTTGATTAATAAAGTGCAGAGAGTTTACTCTACATAACAACTTTGGGAGGTGGGCAGGCCAGAGATCTCTACACCCTTTTGGTAGATGAATTCTGAAACTCAAAGTGGTGAAATGCCTTGCCTAAGAAGAGTCAAAGGTTCTGGGGCTTTCCATTTGCTTCTATTGCTGAATTTCATTGGACACTAAATATATATACCCTTCGCTTGAAATAGTTATGCATTCTATTAAATATCAAATAATGTGTTGTTTTGGTTACTTTTTCTCTTGTTGCTGTAACAAAATACACTGTGCTCAAAATTATGGAAGGAAAATGGCATTGCACAGGGACAAATTTTTAAGGTGGCAGAGGATAGTAAAACCAACAAGAGAAAAAGTGTGTGTGTGTGTGTGTGTGTGTGTGTGTGTGTGTGTGTGTATGGGTGGGTGAGGGGTGGTGAATAAGCCTCTTTTCCTCTCTTATATTGTAGGCAGGCTACCTACTCCGTGGTGGATGTAGCACTGTCACCATCTCCTTGCCCTCTGCTTACACAGGATGAGGCCCTATCCCTTGGATAACTTAAAGTTCTAAACTTGTCAAGTTGACATGATGTGTCAACCATTACAATGTTCCTACATACTGATTCACAATTAAATCTGTCTTATGATGTATGCAACATAGCTTCAGCTTTCTGCATTTAAACAACGTTTTCATAGTCTATATTTTAGACACAAGGGATATTTCTAATTATAAGAGTCATGATTGACGAATGGTATATTTTTAGGGAGAACTCTAGAGGGCTTGCTGAAAGTTATTGTTCAAATTTACTATTCAATGAGAAAGGATGTAACAAAAACTTTCCCTTCAATTCAGTGGCATTCCAAGAGAACATTCTTTTCATAAATTGGTTCCTAGGGTTTTAATGGAAGCAGATTTTTCCCACCATAAACAACCCCTCCAGGGTTGTAACATTAAAAACAATTCTAAGATCCGAGTAAATCAATACTGAGGTGTAAAGTCTTAATTGTTAAAGTTCAGAATTACCAGGGATAGGGAATATTATTTCAATCACTTTATCCCCATAGGAGAAAAAGATATTCTACAAAAGAGGCTGTACTACAGCATTTGTAAATCTTTAATTCAAATAAGTGTTGAAGGAAATTTATTGGCAGAATAAGACATTAGCTGAGAAAAAGGAGAGACATAAATATATCCTTATCCTTGAATGCATCTAAATACTATAGAAGGCAGTTTCTCATGGCTCTACCTTTAGAGTTTTTTTTTGTTTTATTTAAGAAATAATACCTTGCTTTGTAACTTTGATCTACTTAGCCTAGCCTAGGACTGAGGAAGACAAAAGTTGCAATTTTTCTCATGGAGAAAAAAATCAGTCCACTTTAACTGAATAAGGAAATGTCTGGATGTGTACAAGTTTTCCTGCCCTATGTTATTGAAAGCATAAAGCTGTGATTAGTGATTTGTAGAAACATGGCCAGCCATGGCTTGAGAAAGACTTTGGACCCAGCTCGCAGTAAGCCTAGGACTTTTGAAGGTGAATTTTTTGGTAATATTATTACAGATTGTTCAAAATTTATTTTAGGTTTTTAAATATTGATATTCAATTTATTAATGTTATAAATCCCAAAGCCTAGTTTTCTTCTTCTGCATGCAAATCTTTTTGTTCTATTTTAAAAAATCCAATAGCTTTTACCAATCTTTCAAAGGACTTTTAAATAATATATGGTTCTATTTGCCAACTTAATTAAATACCTTCAAATGTTTTAAAGTGAATTCATATATTTAATATATAGCACTAATTTTCCTTTCTTATGTCTTTTAATTGTCAACAAATGAAGCCTCCAGAGTATTAAATAATTCATATAATAAATAGAATTTATATATAGCAAACCTAAAGCCTTTTTGGATGTTCTTTTTTTGTATTTTAGGGAAGGGTCTACAGGGTGTTCAAGGTCTCACTACTAGATCAGACTCATAGTGACACACCTGTTTACAGTCTCCCTAGAGCTAGAATTATAGTCATGGACCACCACAGCCAGTCTCAATTGCCTTCTCAGCATGCCCTGGGGACAGGGCTGACATGGCAGATACCACGGATTGAAACCCAGCTCCTGTGTCTATTTGCAGGCACTTTTATGTGTCTTTCATTTTTTTTTTTTTTTCATTTTTGAGACAGGGTCTCACTGTGCAGTTCAGGCTGGCTTTGAGCTCACTTTTGTAGCCCAGGCTGGTCTCGAACTCACAACGATCCTCCTGCCTCAGCCTCCCAAGTGCTGGGATTACAGGCGTGAGCCACCACGCCCGGCTTTCCTTTTTTTTTTTTTTTTTTTAAATAGACCTTGCCATACTACCTTATCATGATAATTGCTTTGCAAACACATCAAGACTGATGATATGCACCTGGTTTCAGAATTAGAGTCCTGAATCTTAGTTGCTCTGGTAGATTGCTGATAGTAAGATGTGCCTATGGAATCAGCTTCTCACATCATAAAATCCTTGAGCCCTAAGGCTCAAATGATTTTCCTTTGGTGAGTTCTTCTATATTTGTCCCTGTGGATTGCTTCCAGAGCAAAAGCTCATTGTGTGTAATCTTGGCCGAATATCAAAAACATATTGGAATTCTCCAGACACCGCCAATAATCCACGTTGTTTTGCTTCTTTTTTTCTAACCTTAGACATGTATATAACCTCTTATATGTTACGGTTCTTGTGGTGTATCAGCCAACTTAGGTTGGTGTTGAGGTCTGATACCAGGAGAGTATTTATGACTGTTACCAAAAACAAGTAGAGCCAAGATTTCAAAGAAAGTTCTGTAACCTTGATTGCATGATCTAGAAGTTAGTATCTGTGGATAGAAGGGCATGAGGAGAAGAGGAATAAAAATAAGATCAAGGAAGGGGCAACAAGGACCCAGATCCTTACTGGACTTTGTAAATGTTAAGAGGGTTTACAGTCTAACTTAAGTATTAAAAGCAATTTCCAGGGCTACTATTTTGAGAATAAAACTTAAGGAGCAAGGACAGAATTAGAGAAACCCATCTGGGGAAACTGCAGTGATCCAGATGACAGCTGATGATGACTAGAGCAAGATAGCAGCAGCAGAGGTGGCCGGAAAAGTTATGGAGCAGGTGGAATAATGATACGTGTAAAAAAGACTGTCATTTCTGTTTGTGTCACACAAATAAATGATTATTAATTGAATTTGGAGTACAGTTTTGGCCAGGGTGATCTTGACGTAAAAGAAAAGCTCACCTTACCTAAGCTGTAGAGAAGCCTTTCTCAGTGTACACAGGAAGAGACACACAGGCAATTTTACATAAGACCCCCGAGAAACAAGATTCAGTAATGCTATTATTGCCTCAGATCATCTCTCTCTGGTCAGGTCCAAGTCCCAGCCGAATCACATTAGCATGAAGGAAAATTCCTTTCTCACTCCTTCCTTAAAGGGGGCTTGATATATTTTTAAATTAAACAATTATGTTATAAAAGTAACAATTTGTAGAACTTCCACCACATTATGTTTGCGTGCTCTGTGAGTTTATTCCCCCTTTGTTCATTGGCAGGCATGTTGCCAGTATGGTCTGAGGCATGGTTATTTCCTGTCACTTAGTAGCACAAAAACACATACTGAGGTCACATGTTTTCTGGAGCCAGCTTCTGAGTTGAGGTCATCAGTAGCATTATTGTCTACACCCCGATTTCTGGTTTCCTAGTGCTTCTCTCTCATGTTTCTTTTCTCTTCCTAATTTTCTGAACCAATCCTCCATCAACACAAGTAACAGTGACTTGGAAGATTTGATTCCCTTTTGTGACCAGACATTATACAGCTATCTTACAAGCAAAGGAGAAGTTTGAGTTGAACTATTTTTATGTTTTGTTCTAAATATATAACTTCAACTTTACCTAATGTGCACAGTAAATAAATGTCTTTATTTCTATGTAACAGATGTGGAGGCAACTCAGGTAAAGCAATTTACCCCCAGTATGAATACAGTGTGATATACTTAGAATTGTCACAATTAGAAAGCTAACTCCTAATAGAAGACCCAGAGCTAATTATACCAAGAAGAAATAGGAAATTGGTTTAACAAAGAGAGTTTGTGAGCCTATGCCCACTGACAATTGTGATTTATAAAGTGTTAGCAAAATTTTTCAAGCAAACTTTTGTTGCTTATCTCGAAAGAACACCACACACTGTTTAGGAGATCGAGTGTAGTGCATCACAATGGTCCGATGTATTCAGAAAGTTGGTTGGCCAGTGAGTTGCTTTACCACCTAACACATGAGACACTGGCTGACTGTGCCTGGCTAAGGCCAGTTGTATAATGGCAAGATACTTGAAGAGCTTCTAAGGGAGAGCATATATATATATATATATATATATATATATATATATATATATGTTTTTTTTTTTTTTTTTTTTTACAAAAATGTTATTGGCGGACACTGTGTTAGTCTATTTTGTGCTGCTATAATAGACTGTCAGAGAGTGAGTAATTCTTAAGGAATAAAAGTTAGTTTGGCTCATGTTTTTGGAGCCTGGTTAGCCTAAATCTGAGGAGCTGCTTCTGGTGAGGCCCTGGAAAGGGCCTCCTTGCTGGGTGTGAAGATGGTGGAAGGTATCATGTAGGAAAGAGAAAGAACAAAAGGCAGCCAAGGTCATTTCCTAGCAAACTACTTCTCAAGATGCACACTCCCATAAAACTAGTATTAATCAACTCATGAGGTGACTTTACTCCCACAAACGATTTAGAAACTCAGCTTATTGCCTTCTTGCTGTCCCATAATCTTTGGCTCATGACCCCCAGTGTTGGGCTTTTCTGCACTGAGTTGGAACAAGGGAAAGAAGCAAGGAAAATAGCTTGTGAGGTGTTTAGCATCTTGCCGGAGAGTGCCATACTGTTTGTTCACAAAACATTTTTATTATCATTATACTTAGGTAGTTTCAAGCAAGTATTGTGCCCATAATACCACAAGGATGAAATGAGGTTGGCAGCTGGATTGAGCCATTTTGGAATCTTGAGGTTCTTGCATGGAGACAGCCTCCCAGCTACTTGAGATTGTTGACAGAATTTCATTCCGTCGTTTGCTTTCTGGTAGCTCCTCACATGTTCCAAATAGCAATGCGAGGTTGACTCCCTGTCAGGCTTTAAATCGCTGTACATTCTTCTGCAGCATCTTGCTACATCCTGTAATGCTTTTAGGATTATGGTGCTACATTGTACCCACACAGACATTTCAGGGTATTCTTCTTTTCTTGAGTTCATCTGCAAAGTCGCTTTGGTTCTATACACTAACATATCCACAGGCATGGCACAGGTGGGTACATATCATGGAGACCAGATACTGTCTTAGGACATCCAGAATGCAGAGAACTGGGACTGATCCTCCATTCCTTTTTATCTTCTTTGGATGTTGTTCCCCTGTATTACAGAGGCTGGAAACTGTCCTAAATTTCAGGTTCAGGTCGTGATATCGATTTTGATCATGAGCCTTACTGAAGTAAAGGTGAAAGAGGTTGTGTGGGAGATACTTCTTTTGCTTGGTGAGAATTGGAGCAATGGTGGCATGGTCCTGGGACCACGAGCTAGAGCAGTAACTTCTAGATTTGTTAGGCAGCTGTGGCATAAACCAGTCAACACACCAGCCTATCCTTGATTACTTTTAAGATACAGATATCAATCTACTGATTGGCTAACTTACTTGGGCCTGGAAAGTTTTCTTACCTTACTCCATATAAGTGACACTGTCTATCCTCATTTGACAAATGGAGAAAAGAAGAATCACATATTTAAGAGGACTGTGTGGGGGCATATGGGAAGATGGAGCAGAGGTTCAACTTTAAAGTTCTCTGTGTTGTAAGACTGCCACTGACTTTCATGCCTCTTCTTTCTTCTCTTTTTCCTCTTTCTCTTCTTTTTTCTTTAGTAATTAGCATCATTTCGAACACTTGTAGTTTATACCTATGTTCTGGATTCTAACCTTGGCCTTACATGAAATTTAGTTGATTTTGAAGAACTTCCACATGCAGAGAGCTTCACTTGATGTCAGAGGATGCAACTGGGAATTCATGAGAATTATGGATGGTGAGGGAGGAGGGTGAGAATACCCATAATTTTTGTGATACTGGGGATTCAACTTAGGACCTTGCACTTGCCAGGCAAGTACTTATTCCACTGAGCTATAACCACATTGAAGTGGTCAAAATAACCAGCTCTGAGAGCTTCAGTGTCCAGTTTAAACAGATTCTGGGGAAAGGCTCACCTTTCTGCTCACTGCCTATATAGAAAGAGCTTGAAGAGACTATGTTCATACGGGAATACTGCTCCAGAAACTCACGAAGAACCTGGATGTCATTGGCCAGGTGGGTTGCACCTGCTGCCACAGGATATGAATGAGCAGCTCTGATGGGCCAGCTCCAGAACAGACAATGAACTAGGTTGTCACGTCCATACAGACACAGGCACCCACTGAAGTAGAATGTGAGAGAACATCTCTGGTGCTTTAGCATGTAGAGAATGCCATGTTTTCATAATTTATGTTAAAATTCACTGTCTTATGAAAACATGAGATTACTTCTTCTTTCAGGAAAAGCAAACCTCAGTGGGCAAAACAGATCTTAGTTCTATTCCTGGCAAAGGTGCAAGCATCCCCAGCATGGACATCCATGACCAAGTTGGGATGTGGCTGGAAGTCAGGTATGGTAGGAATAAGGAGGCTCAGGGAACATTTGTGTGCTGTGCCATGTATCTAGACTTAGGGTGAAGGCTTTTGGAAGCGGATTCAGTCTTTCTTATTCATTGTTATATTTGTAACAAGTAGCTAAGTGGCTGTTCTGTTATATTTACTTAACAAATATTTGGAGGATGGTTATTCAAAATAATTACTGCAGCTACACTGTTTAAAGCAGGGGTTAGTAAACCACAACTTGTTGACCGTATTCTTCTCTCCATCTGTTTTGGAGAATGCAACTTTTTTGGCATATAGCTGTTACTTGTTTTTGCACTGCTTGTGGTTACTTTTGAACTGCAATGGAAGAATTTAGTAGTTGTAGTTTTATAAAAATCTATCTGTCTGTCTATATATCTGTCTGTCTATCTGTTCATTACTTTGGTACTGGGTCTCAGACTGTTGCACAGCTCAGACTATTAGTGATCCTCCTGTATCATCCTCCTCAGTAATGGGATTACAGATATGTGCTACCAGCCTGGTTTTGGTGGTTGGCATAGCATGCCTGGGATTCTGTGGGAAGCACAGAATGCTCAGCATGGCATGGGGTACCACGGATCTAACTCAAGTCCTTGAGCTTGTCAGGCAGGTGCTTAGACCACCGAGCTATACCTCCAGCCCAGAACTGAGTTGTTGTGACAGAGATCATATGACTTATAAAACTGGGCTCTTCATAGGAAAACATTCCTAATCTTTAGTATAAAACATGTTTAAAGTAATTTATTTTAGGGCTGGGGAATATAGCTCAGTGGCATAAGTGCCTGCCTGGCAAGTACAAGGTCCTGAGTTCGATCCCTGGTGCCACAAAACCAAAAAAAAAGAAACCTATCTTATTGCAAATGGAAAGAAAGTTTGTATTTTTAAAAGTATACCCTACCCTGTAGCGACCAGCACATTTTATTGCTCCATTTTCAAGCAAAATCCCTCAAAATGTTTATTATATTCTCTCTAATTCTTCCATGTTTTCATTTGAATTCAATATACTCAATACTATATCCTCACTGAAATTGTTCTTGTCAGCACCACCACTGATGTGAAATCCATGGTTAAGTTTATAGGCCTATTATGTGGCTTTACAACACTATGTACTATGGCAAGGCATAAAGGAAACCTTTTTCTCTCTTGGCTTTTGCATGAGTACATTTCTTTTAGCTTCAATACTTGCTCCTTCAGAACAACTTTCATTCCTTCTTAATGTTGAGTGCCCCAGGTTCAGCTTAGTTCCCTTTCCTTGCTTTTTAAAAAAATTTCCTCTGTGATCTCCCCTGGTTTTATAACATTAAGTACACAAGGGTCTATACAATGATCACTTCTAAATTTTGATATCCAGCTTTGATATCTCCTTTTACGTGTGCATGAAATTTACTATCTCCCTTTGGACATTCCAGTTTAACTCATCCAAACAGAAAATGGGATCATTCTTCCTCAGTCCTGCTTCTTTATTTTTGTCAGTGGAAACTCCACTTTTCTGTTTGCTCACGTTACCACTCTTAAAATAATCCTTCACTTATTTTGCTTGGACTCTACATCTAATACACAAACAACTTCTCTTGACTTTTTAAAAAATATGCCTAGAACCCATGTACGTTTTAACACCTCTGTTGACAAAGTTGTAGCCAACACAGTATGATTTGAATGTGTCCTGTAGTTTGTTTTGGAAACTTAACTACCAGTCAATGTTAAAAAGCACAATCTTCAAGAGATGATTATGTCACAAGGGAATTATGTTGATATTGTTGGAATAGGTTCATTGCCTTGACAGCAAGCTTATTATGAGAAACAATCCAGTTGCCTCTTTCTCTCTTGCTCTCTTTGACCCATTCGATGCCTCTCATCCTGTTATGATATAGCAAGAAGGCCCTTGCTAGGCACTAGGTCCTCACTCTTAGATTTCCTAACCTTAATGTCTATGAGCCAAATTAATTTCTTTTCTTTCTCAGTTGTCCTGTCTCTTCTACTCTTTAATCATAGCATAGAATATATTGCCACCAAGCCATTGACATCTCTCACTTCAATTAATAAAATGGCTTTTGTCTCACCTCTTAGCTTTTCATTTCCTTGACCTAGGGTAAGCAAAATATGAGATTCCTGTTGTTATGTAATTCAATTCACATAAATCTCTTGCTTGTAACTCCAGTTGTCAACTCTCATGGAAAACAAATGTCCATGTTCTTTCCATTGCCTACCATCTGGCCTGATTATCTCTGTGTCCTTATACATGGCTACTTTGTTGGAAACGAAACTATACTTTTGAGATCTCCTGCTACAGATGGAAGAACAAAAAGCTCCAGCTGCTGCACTTGGAAATCTGTCATTAAGTTCATGTCAAGACCTCCCTCAGCAAAAGGGCATGGGCAGGTTATAAACGCAGATCAACTTCCAGAAGATTCAGGATTCCTTTGATAAGAGGCCTTAACATGAGGATTTCCCAAGAGCCTGCTCATAATGTTCCTAGCATAGTGTTACATTTAAAGACCCCCATTACCCTACTTGACTTTCTTTCCTCTCTGCTCACAGGGATAAGATCGGCATCACAGTCTGAAGCTCCCTCTGTGGCTTCTGTGCCTCTATTTTCCTTCATAAATTTTTCCTCCACCCAAGGAGTTGTGAACATTGTTCAAATGTATGTAAACGATGGCATGCCATTTGTTATTTTCACTGAGCTATTGACTTCAGTTAGACATCTCTCAGCTATTTCTAATGATGGGGCAGTAGATTCTAGAATAGATTATTCACATTAAAATAAACTGAGTTAATGGAATGGAATATAGTAAGCTCAAAACAAACAAACAAATGAACACACAACTTGTGCCATTTTGATAAATAAGGCCATTACATGAATCACTTGCAAGTGCAAAAGGTTGTTTTAACTTACAGGTTCTTGTGAAATTTCTAACAAATAGAGCACGCTCAATTTAACAATGTAGAATTGAAGAATTAGTGTGCTTATAATAACTGCAAATGAAGTATCAAAGTTAAAATTGATGTCAAATTTTATTCAATAAATAAAATTAAAATAAATAAATTTGGATCTTTTTGAAAACTATTTGATAAATTCAACCACTGATGAATATAAAATTTTATGAATTATAGTCTTTGAATATACAACATTATTTGGAGATGTTTGAAAATCTCCTTTCTGTTCCCATTAAAAAATGCAGACATGCACTGACTATAAACTCACTCACTTTCTCCCAAGTAAAGCTTTTACAGTTGGGGAGCCTGGGTTATAGCTAAATATTATCAAACAGTTAGCTTCAAAATATGATTTTCTACCATTTTTTTATTCTAGCTTCTGGGTTAATTCAATAGAAAAGCATACTGGGGCTGATGAAAGGGCTCAGAAGTCTAAAGAGCCTGATTAGGCAAGCTTAGGCAACTGCAGGGACCGCAGTTTGATCCCTGGCACCACATGCTGCACCAGTCCCACCCCTAGGGCAGGCTGAACTGGTCATAAAAAATAAAAAAAAAATAAAGCATATGGGATTGGCAAAGCAATCTATAAAAACAAAACACAAATGCAGAAGTATTTATTTATATAACTACTTATGTTTATAAATTAAGACTGTCTGGCTTCTTAAACTCAAAACAAAATAAACTGTATACTGAGAATAAAATAATTGTCACTGAGTCATAATTTCAATTGTTTTGTTTTGTTAAAAAAGCTTTATTTAACATTTAAAGTAAGTTAACTCACTTTTATGCTATAAAATCTAATACTATTTTCTTGTTACTTTACCCTTGCTATCAAACTTAGAGAGTCCACTTCAGAATTATATAACTATTCATACATATTTTCTTCTAGTATTATTTACCCTCGTCAAGTTTTTTACATATGGGGACTGATTTATTTTTCAATATGCATTTTGCAACTGAGAACTTACTACGTTTCTTTGTATTATACAGTCACAATGATAAAAAATTTACCTTAAGTATATGATATTGAAAATAAAACAATGTAGATATGATAATCAGGAAGGTTGTTATTTATCAAAAAATTTAAGTGTATGTGTTTTAAAACAAAGAGAAAAGATAGGAATTATTAGTCCCAGGCTCATGCTCCAGTTCTACCTCTTTGTAGCTGAGAGACATAGGAGAAATATCCTTTCAGTTTCCTCATATAAGGAAATGAGGATATTTGGCCAAAATGTCTCTTAGGTCTCTGAATGGTCCCACATTCTCAGATTATGCAGTTTGACTGAATAGCTTGTTAACTAACCAAATGAAGTAAAAATAAACTGTCTTGTTTTTTTTTTTGTTTTTTTTTTGTGGATGTAGTACAGGGTCTACAGGGTCTACCGGGTCTCACTATATAGATTGTAGTCATAGTGACCCTCCTGTTTGCAGTCTTTAAGTGCTGGGGTTACATTTGTGCCATCATGCCCAGTTTCAGTTTTGTGGTTCTTATAGATTACCTTTTAAATTTTCATTTGAAGGGCCAGCCAGATAGCTCAGCGGATTAAAGCATCTGCTTAGGCAGATGCAGGGACCAGGATTGATTCTGGGAGAGAGCTGCCCCCCTCACCCCGCTGTTGGGCTGCACTGAGCTGGCAATTGAGACTGGGTGGGGTGGCATGGGCCTGTAATTCCAGTGCTTGGGAGGCCAAAAACAGGAAGGATCACTATGAGTCTGATTTATATAGTGGGACACTGTAGACACTGTAATAAATACATAATAAATAAATAAATGTTCTTTTGAAGTTTTTGACAAAGAATTGATATCATATCTATATAAACTACTGTAAAATGGCATAGGCTTAGTGGCTTATGGTATTACTCAGTGTCTCAGACAGTTTCCCATCAGTGAGATACAATATCTACCACCTGTGACTCAAAGGAGTTTATTCTACCTTATTGTTTTAGTCCATGTTCAGTAGGCTCCAAGGAACAAATAGGTTAGGAGAGGATCATGATAGAGGAAAAGGGGCTGGGGAGATAACTCAGGGGCATAAGTGCCTTCCTGGCAAGTGCAAGGTCCTGAGTTCAATCCCTGGTTCTTAAAAAAATGATAGAGGAAAAGCTGCTCAAATCAATGTCAGCAAGGAAGCAGAGAGAAAAGGGAGGAGCCAGAGATAAGAAAGTACAATGCCAAATCATGACCTCAGACACCAACTTCTTTTGACCAGACTGCATCTACAAATGTGAGACTGATCAGACTCTTCCACCAGTTAACATAGCTGTCTAGGACTCTTTTAGTTGATATCTTGAAACATCTCCAAATTTCATAACAACCACTTCACTTCGGGTACCAGAATCAGTCTTAGTCGCTTTCTTTTCATTGAGAAATAGTACATAACTGCTACAATTTAGAGGAAGGGGAGGGTAAATTTTGCCTTATTGTTTTAGTTCATGGTTGACAGGATCCAAGGCTGAAATGGAATCAAAGAGGGGGCACGGTGAAGGAAAAGGTGCTCAAGTTATGGCACCCAGGAAGCAGAAACAGAAGGGAGAGGCCAAGGAGGATCATACACCTTTATAAGTCATGCCTTCAGAGTCCTGTTCCTTCAAAGCAGGCCTCACCTCTAAACATGGAAATTTGGTGGAGAGCATTTCATATCTGAATCATAGTGCTGGTCTCTTGAAAAAGTAATCAATAGGGTGTGTGAAGGGTGTTACACGAATGTTGACATGGATATAGAAGCTCAAATGCTCTGCTATCTACTATGTATAAGCTGGAAAAAAAAACAGACAGATGATTATGTGATTGATTCTTAGTCCAAAGGCTTGATAACAAGGGTGTAACTCTCAATATGAGAGCAGTAGTCTGAGATATGGCATCTGAAATGGCTAGTGTCAGTTCAGAGTCTGAAAACCCATAAACCAATGTCCAAATCAAGATATGTGCATTCCAGCTCATGAAAAGAGATAATGTTTTGCTCTTGCTCTTTTTTGAATCCTGAACTGTTTGGATGATCCCCCTCTGCACATTGAGGGACCTAGATTTTCTTTACTGATTCTCCTGATTCAAATACTACTCTGGTCCAGAAACACCTTCACAGATATGTACACCAATAACAGTTTACCAGCTCTTTGGGTATTTCTTAGTTCAGTCATGTTGAAACATAGCATTAATCATCATAATTATAAACAATAGAAATTTATTTTTTATAACTCTGGAGGTTTTGAAGTCGAAGATCAAACTCCCAATAGATTTGGAGTCTGCTTCTTTGTTTATAGAGGATTTCTTTTCAGTGCTTGTGACATAACAAAAGGGGTAAGGGAGATGTTGGGGGGTCTTTTTTAAGGAAGATATATCTCAGTCATAAGGGCATTACTTTCATGAACTGATAAAGGCCTTACCTTTTACTACTATGAACATGAGGTTACAACATATCAATTCTGGAGACACAAACTTTTGCACCATATCTTTAGGGTTGCTTCCAAAGGAAGACTGAGATTAGAAGCTAGGCATTAGGAAAGGCAACTACTACAATAATGGCATTGGATATTTTCTAAGATTATTAACCATGTGAGAATTTACGTACATGTGACAGTTTAGACAATGGGATCTGGAGCCAAGTCTGAGCAAGCATGGGTAATAAGTGGGATGAAGTTCCCTGTTCCCTCTTCCTTCTCGCATTTCAGCCCATTGTTGAAGGCTTACATAAGAAGTCTGTTGTCTTCATTAAAATCCATTCTCTTCAAGCTATCCTGCTTCTCATGTGTACCTGGCCACTGTGTCTTCTTTTCCACTCCAGTGAAAAGTACTGAAATGAAGTTGTCAGAACCAGTACAATGCCATTACAGCTATTGAATTTTCTCCTCCGAGTTAGGAACATGGAGATGTATTAAATGGAACATGTGTAACAAAACGCTAAGGTGGCATGAAGGACACCATCTGTCACAATGTTTTTATAGTTAATTTTAAGCGACCAAAAGAAAAAAATATGTTTTCTTAGTCCTGCGTGCATCCTCACAGAGGAAATGTATTAATGTAGAAGCTGTGACTTTTTCCATTTTCTTACTTGTCTCCTTAGGTTACCATCATTAAATGAGGTTATGAATCATCTAGGAGGAGAATGAAAGGAGGTTATGGAGAAGTGATATAATTTTATTTTTGCTTACTGGATTTAAAATAACCTTTTCCCCCCACTTTTCCAGTTTCTCAAGGCAATCTACATTGTTTGCCTTGTGGTCGCTCCATACACCTTCCAAACCAGCAGTGCTGTATTTCTCAAAAAGAGAGGCTTTCATATAAGTACATAATAGGAGGTAAATAAGAACAGAATAGAATTTGTTTGGTTTATATGAATTGTATTCCTGAGTCTTGGCCTTCATTAAGCTCAGCTGAGTTTATATTTCACAGAACTACCCAATAATAGTGAAAGCTTTGCATTCATTCTAATGATTTCTTACTCTCTGCGCCTTAATTTGATAAGATCATTTATTGATTGTATGTGAAGTCAAACATGTAACTGATGAATAGATGCAGTTTTTTAATTATTATAAAAGTAGCATATTTATTATAGACATGTTTGGGAAATGTGGTCATAAAGGAAAGATGAAATTCATCAGGAACCTGCCACGGAGAGAGAAAGTCACTAGTAAAATTTCATTATATATCTTTCTAGCAATTTCCTGTGCAAAGATACAAAACACAGAATCATAATTACCTATTTAAAGAATGCTGTTTAAAATTTTGAAACTTGGAGATTGTTTCATGTCATAGTGTTACAGCATAGATGTAAAATGGCTCCAAAAGCCTTGTATGTTTGGAAGGCAATGGGATTATGGGAGCAATAGCTCTGGCTTACTAATTAGAAAGAAGATCTATACACATAAAGAGAGAGAGAGAAAGATAGCCACAGAGATGAGTTCATGTTTCATGTCTGGGAAGGCTGCACTTGAACCTCAGCTTCTCTCTTCTATCTCTGCTTCTGGGCGACATGCTCTGAGAAACTTCCCTGCTGTTTCTTCTTCAGAGCTGGCTAATTATAGACCAGAGAAACCAAAATAAACCTCTCCTCATTTAAATTGTGTCAGCTATTTTGTCCCAGCAATAAAAAAATGACTAAGACAGCTTTTGGTAGCAGAGAAGTAGAACGATTGCTGTGGCCATGCTTGACAAAGTGTTTTTAGAAATCTTCAAAGTCATTATGGAGAGGTGTTTGGAAAAGTATGAAGATAGTAGGCGGAGAAGCCCTAAAATGCTTCAAGCTGATAGGAGATTCTGATTGGAGCTCAGAAGATCAGAACGTTGATAAAAATGCAAGTTATAAAGACCAGGATCAGGAGTTTTCAGTTGGGAACCAGGACTCCCTTGGCAGTTGGACTCTGACATCTGTGTTATGCTTTGGAAGAAAATTTTGTCTACATTTTTGTCTTTTAGTGAGAATTTATGGGTAACTGAGATTAAGAGTAATGGACTAATTAATCTAGCAGACAAAATTAGAAGGAAGCCCAACATTCTGGCTGTAGAATCATTACAGCCTCTACTTTTAATGAGCTATACCGTAAAAATAGGCGCAAAATCCCTATTTAATAATTTTCAGTATTTCCAAAAGAGAAAGGACCTAAAAAGACAGAACATAGAAGAACTTGGTTATTAAAAATATTAGCATTAAAATGAATCCAAGTTCTTTGGATCAGCGTAATAGGAAAAAAATGTTTTGAGAACATGCCAGGTATCACTAGGAAGCCACCTTTGGCAGGACCCAGGATACAGGTCTGTCGAGGTGTGTTTGAGAAGAGAGAACAAAAACATCATCCTGGACAAAGGCCACACAGGGAACTGGTTCTATAGGATTCAGCTCATAGTGCATCAACTGAACAAGCACTCAGGGACCTTTCTAGCCAGAATGCAGAAAGGCATTGCTACTGTTAAATCCAGCAGGCATGTAGCTTACAAGAGTTGTTGAGTGCAGAAAGGATCTCATTCAGACTTCAAAAGAAGGTCTAGGAGGCCACAAAATGAATGTTGGGCAGGCAAGACGTGAAACTGTGAGTGGGAAGGGGCAAGTTTAGGGAGATGCCAGACGGCTAAAGCAGCCAGGAACATGGATTGCCCGAAGAGAGACTGAAAAAGTGAGTGAAGCTCGTGCACAAGAGAGGCCACAAGGGCAGTGCCACGTGCGTGGGGCCCTTCAGGCCTGTTGGGAGTTACAGCTTTTGGTAACTTGACTTGGGTAGTGGACATGGAACTTTAATATAGAATAATTAGCCTGTTGGATTTCAGTCTTGCTTGGCTCCCATTTCTTTCTACGTTCCTCTTCCTTCTTTATGGAGTGGGAATGTTTATCCTGTGCCACTCTGTCACCAGTATTTTGATTTATTTAAAGTTGTATTTTGTATGCATTTTTATTGGCACATATTTGTAATACATACTGATTACATACATTCATCATGGGGAGTGGTGCATTACATGAAAATCTTCACTCATTTTTCTACCCTTTCGCTATATTGCTTAATCTCACCTCTTTCCTTCACTATATATATATATATATATATATATATATATATATATATATATACATGTATATGATATTTTCATTATTTAATTTTTGCAATATATAAAAATCACACTCCTCATAGGGACTTGATGCATATGCATAGATAACTCCCACTTTAAAAACATGTGATTATCTTCTCCTTGCCCCCTCCTTTGGTTACCTTCCCATAAACTAAATATCAGTCTCACTATTTTTTACTATCTTTTCTTTTGTACTTTATTTATATTTTGGTTTTCCCATACAAGATAAATGACATAATATTTCACCTTGTATATCTCAGTTATTTCGCTTAACACTTCCCAAGGTATATCCATTTTCTTTTTTAAAATTTTTTATTACTTTTCCTAAGAAATAACAATATGACAGTTTCAAAAAACATGTTAGAAGTACATTTGCAATAATTTATACAATGGATATTGTTTTCCTCATAGTAGTTATACAGAGCATAGGGTATAGATGTGATAAATTTTCTAATCGATATTGGTAAGGAAATTTTTTTTTCTCTTTCAACTAAGAGAAAGTAGTTGTATATATAGCCCAATGTTCCATAAGTGCAGTGGGTTACTGGTGAAACCAACAATGTTGGGAGCTGTTGATTTAAGCCTTTTACAGCTCAGCATATTAACCTAGCTTTATGTTTTATGCCTTGTAGTTAAACTTTTCTGCTGGGTGGTTAAGGTCAAGTTAAAGCAAGAACTGTATAATAAAACATGTCACTTTTGTATCTTCCAAGGTCAAATTCCTTCAGCACTAACTTTGAAACCATGTACAGTGCTTTGTTGAACTGTTGTCAGTGTCAGCCGTCTGCATGAGTCACAGCTATTGCTTGACCAGTTTGCTCTCTGTGAAAGCCTGAGAGAAAGTTTGTCTCTAGGTTGCTTTCTGTAGATACACTATACTTCATTTATGCCTTACCTCTGTGATCCCATAATCTCCTTGAACAGAAACTTTGGGAACCCACTTAGTTATAGGATGTTACAACACAGGTTCTCTTATGTCCTGAGTTATCATTGACTTTGAAGGGCTAGGGCCCAAATATTGGCTATCCTTGTAGCCCTCCTTCTTCTCTAAAGTTTGGTCTGTAAACTTATATTCTTAGCCCTCCAGAAGAGAAGCTTCATGAAACTATTACCTTATAACATAGATACTTGAGTTTAACATCACTGTCTTTGTAAATATCAAACATCTTAGACTTAAATTGGAATGAGTATTTTTCATCAATCACTGATATTCTAACAAATCTCTATAGAATGTGATAAAAGCAGTTACACATTTTTACACATTTACAAGCCCAAGATTGTACAAATTTGTAACCTGTCAATCCTATGGCATTTTGCCTACTCTATCACTCTCATTTAATACCCTGTTTTGTTTTCTTGCAAACCAACCATTTACTTGGGAGAGAGTATAGCAGTAACTTAAATTACATTAGAAACAACACACATCTAAAAGACCAGAATCTCAAGTTTATCTACCTTTATGGTGGAATAATTCTTCATTATTTATAAATAACATATTTTTGTCATCCATTCATCTGTTGATGAATATATAACCCTCTTTAAAGATTTGTCTATTGTCAGTTTTGCTGTGGAAACTCAGTTATACATTTATCATTGTGTTGTCTTTCATTCCTTCAGGAAGATACCTACAAGTTGAATAGCTGGGCTTAATGGCATATCTAGTTTTAGTATTTTGAGGAATCCACACTGATTTCCATAGTTGGTGTAACAGTTCATATCCTTCCCCAACAGTAAAGATTCTTTTTTTTTCACAGTCTCAAACAGCATTTGCTACTATTTGATTTCTTATAGTTAGACATTCTTTGCAAAGTAAGATGGAACCTCAGTGTAGTTTCAGTTTAAATTTCTCAAATGGTCTGCAATGTTGAACATTTTTCAAATATTTATTGGTCATTTGTACTTAATCTGAGAAGTGCTTATTCATTTTGAATGCCCATTTTTGATTGGTTCTTTTAGTTTAGGGAGCCTAATTTTTGCATTTAGATATTCTAGATATTAATGTTAGCTGAAGGGTAGCACTCAATTGTTTTCCCTTCTACAGATTTTTTTTTACTCTGTAGGTAGACACCTTTGCCATTCAGAAACTTTGTAATTTGATATGACCCATTTATTGATTCTTGGTATTATTTCTTGAGCAAGTAGAGTCCTTTTCAGAAAGTCCACGCCTATGCCTGTCTTCAGCAGTTTTACTTATTATGGTTGCCAGCAGATTCAATGTTTCTGTTTTAATATTCAGATCTTTGATGCATTTTGATTTTAGTTTAGTTCCTCATAAGAGCTATGGGTCCAGTTTCAATCTTCAGCAGATGAATAGCCAATTTTTGCTAGCATTATCTGTTAAAGAGTCTATCTCTAGTCCAGTGTATGCTTTTGGTGTCCTTGTCAAAGATAAGTTTGCTGAGTGTGCCTGGAGTAGTTTCTGCATCCTCTTTTCTGATCCATTGATACACAAGTCTGCTTTTTTCCAGTCCTGTGCTATTTTTAATTGCTGTGGCTTTGAAGAAAAACTTGGAGGTGGTGATTATAATGGCTCCTGCCTTGTTCTTGTTGCTCAGGATTGACTTTACTATTGCAGATCTCTTCTGCAAGCATATCAATTTTAGGATCACTTTGTCTACTCTGTGAGGAATGCTAGTGTCATTTTAATTGAGATTGTGTTAAAAAAGAATATCAGTTTTGGAAGAATAACCATTTTGCCTATATTCCTTATGCCAATGCAGGCATAGGGGTATGATTCCATTTTTTTATATCTTCTTTTACCTCCTTTTTGAGAACATTATAATTTTCTTTGTGTAGGTCTTTCATTTTCTTATTTAGGTTAATTCCTAATTAGTCAATTTTGCTTAATGTTGTTGTGAAATATTATTTCTATAATTTCTTTTTGCTTTGGTGAGTTTATTATTGGTATATAGTAACATATTGATTTTTGTGTTGATTTTATAACCTGCTACAATACTAAATTTGCTATTAATTCATGGAGTCCTTTGATGGGATTTTTGGAGTCTTCAATATGGAGGATCACATCATCTGCAAAAGTGATAACTCGACATCATCTTTTCCTACATAGAATGATTTAAAAGAAAATGCATATCAAATTGAGATAAGTTCCTTCTGTACCTATGTACTTCAGGTTTTTAAAATTACTGTTAACTTCCCCAAAAATACTATATTTGAACACACTCATCCTGTCATTCTTGCCTTTTTCTGAGAGTTCTAGAAGTCCTATTTTTGTGTCTTTGATTGTAGTGTAAAAGTACTTTAAAGTCCTGAATTCATATGATATGTTTACCTTTCATGGCACTTTTGCTTTGGTTGAGAGCTGGAAGACACCCAGTGCCAGAGCTGGTAAATAAGTTGGATAAGGACACAGTGTGATGTTTACATCAGCCTGTTTTTTTCTTGGATAACACCTGACAGCAGCATTCAATAAATATTTTTTTAATCACATATCACAAATGAACTCAGGAAAGAGGAGTTTCATAACTATTTCAGAAAGTTGTATGAATAAGGAGATGAATATGTTTGAGATGAAGGGATAATATATTGAATTGGGTTGGTGGTAATGAGTTTTTATTAAATATAATTTCATTTAAACATTCACAATATTGGAATCATACCTGGTACATCTTTCTAAACTATTGTAATAGAAAGCTTAAAAATCAGTACAGTGGGTAGCCTTGACATCTGGTATCATGAGGGTTTCAAGCGGCCTAACCACCTATGCTTCCCTACTGCATTGCTGGTGATAAAGTGCTCCAAACAAATAGTCTCCTTTATCACCATGACCATATAGAGCCTGCTCATTCCTGAGAAATGCTTTGCAATGTCTTGCCAGTCCACACAGTTATCCATATAGCCCCATTTCATTCTCCCAAATGGACCATCATGGCCCCAAGCCTGTTCATCCTACTAATCCTGCCTCATCCCACAGTCACTACCACATTCACTGTGGTATCAAAAGCAGGTGCTCTGGGGTCCTGTGTGGTGTGTAGTGTCCTCCTTTCTTGGACGTTTAGTATATGTGTCTGGGAAATCATAGTTGATTTCATCTATGTAATATAATTCTTCTCTTTGGCCATCTTCTTAAGCCTGGAGTGAGGATTCCTTCCTCTCTCATCGATGGAAAGAAGAGAATGCAATTAAAATGCCTTGCCTGGAGAAAAGTTGTGCCAAGTTTTGATGGTTGTTCTGAAGTGTTTGTGATCATGAGTTCTACACACATGCTGTGACAATTAATAATTCTATAGTTCCATAAAAGTAGCTGCTGCTCAAACAAAAATAGTTTGCATGTGTTTTTAGAGACTTCAATGAATCTCCTTAATCATCTATAAAAACTATGTTTCTGAGTTTGTAAATTTCTGCTACAATATAAAAATGTATCATTATTTTCCCCAATTTTAATAGTGAGCCTTTCTATTCCTTTATCATGTAACATGTGCCTGCAGTTATTTTCAACCCATTTTTGCAACGATGTTATTACATACATAAATTGCCATACATGTGGACTCAAATTTAGATATGAGTGGAAGGGCCAGCCAAAAAGCTCATCAGATTAAAGCACTTGCTTAGACTTGCAGGGGCTGGGGGTTTGATTCCCAAGCTTTCAGTGGCACTCCCTCCCATCCCTGGGGCACACTGAGACAGCAGTTGAGACTAGGCATGGGAGTACATGCCCATAATCTCGGCACTTGAGAGGCTGAAAACAGGAGGATTGCATTGAGTACAAGCTGCATACTGAGACCCTGTAGAACCTGTACAAAAATACATAGACTACTATAAAATATATTTAAGTGGAGAACTTTATATTGCAGACTCTGTTATTCGTAAACAAGGAAAGTGTTTTGCTTATGAGTTTTCTTTGTCTTTTTAGAAAAATAACCCTAGAGGATAGATAGTGGGCATCCTGCACGACAGTTAAATGCATGTCTGATTCATGCTAGGCTATAGGCCACACGTTTTATAAGTAATTTCTTCTTCAATCTGTCAAGTTGATAATCTTATGATGGCTACAGATTGTCACATAGCTGATATTGCATTAAGCAATCACGTGCAGTAGATTTTGGATTCTGTCTGGCTTCTGGCAATAGAGAAACATGGATTTGCATCTTAACTGTTCTACAACATAACCTTCAACAATCTATTTAATCTCCTTGAGTTTCACTTTTCACATCTGTAAAACAAAAATAACAACAGTCACATTTATCTCCCAAAACACCTTCTGTAATACCAGCACTGACGGGCTGCCGTAAGCTTTCATGTCACCGCCTCTACTTGCAGACCTGGAAACAGGCACAGCGAAATAATTTGCCTGAGTGCTAGAAAGCTAGTAACTTATCAAGGGTATAGAATTTATATCAAGGTCTTAAACAAGTGGAAGATGACTACACGCAGATTTTAATAGGGTTAATTTCAAAACGTGTACAGTTGTATGAAATATCTACAAAAAGCTCAACCTTCATCAATAAAATGAAAGCATGAGTCTGAGGAATAGGTTCGATATACTTGGTGAGAACCCCAGGATTGGCTGTAACTGTCACATCATGGGAGTGCTCATGGAGAAGAGGCTGGAGGAAAAACCATTCAGAAAGTCGAAATTGCTCTTGTTCTCTGGGCTTCCACTGTAGGGTCATCCCGTGGTGGTCTCTTCTACAGTGATGCACACTCATCCTAATGGCCTTCTGCTCCATTTAAGCACTAAGGTTTTGTACATATTTTCTTGTTGGAGTCTTATTATTAAGGAAATATACCTAATCATTTTACATGTGATAAAATTGAAGATTCGAGAGGTTAGAGATGAATGTAATTTAGGACTAGCTAATTGCTCTTACCTAAATTGATTTGAGAATAAAAGTATAATTGTATAACACTAACTGTGAACACTAACTGCATGTTAAACATTATATTAAGCATTCTGCATTAGGCATTCCACTTAATGATCAACAGAAGCAGAACATATAAATGTTATTCCTGTAAGGATGTAGAAGCAGAGGTTCAAAGGTGACGCTATGTAATTTGTCCAGTCAGAATCACACAGCTAGGGAGGAGCAGAGCTTGGTTCTAAACTCATAGATTCTTACTCCAAAAATTCAGTGTGTGTGAGAAAACAGATGTTTTAAACTTCAAAAAGAAGAAAATTAGCTTAATAATATCAAAATTAGTTCCCCATTGCATCAATGATTTTACCTAGTACAGTGCAAATTTCCCCACTACCTTAAGTCAATTTCTGTTATATAAAGTTTGAGACAACTTGTCACCTTACTACTGTTATGGACTATTGGACTAAATATATAGCTACTTTCTCTTTGTGCAGTGTAAACAAAGATCAGTACTAATGATGGTTAGACAGGAAACCATGTCTGCATCTTTTACTCTGAACAACTACAATGAAGAAAAACTATGCAATGTATGAACTATTGTAAATTATATCAATAATACATTTTTAAAATGCTAGAGAAATAATTGACTAAAATATATTTTGCTCAACTTTGTTTTAATATGAAATATAAAACATGCATCAACATGCATACAGCGGGCCTGGCAAGATAACTCAGCGGTGTAAAGCGCCTGCTTAGGCAAGCTTAGGCAACTGCAGGGACTGCCGGTTAGATCCCCAGCACCACATGCTGTGCCGGCCCTGGCCAGAGGGTAGGCTGAGCTGGCCATAATATAAATAAATATGGTTAAAAAAGCCCAAACATACAGAATCAAGAATAATGATAAGTTGAATATAAGTGGAACCAGTAATTGTGCTGAAGTAAATATAAAAACATCTTCAATGTGAGAAGCCTCCTGAGAGCCCGTGCTGATCATGTCCCTCTTGCGTATGTATACTGAACGGTGGACTTGGTAAAGTGCCTGTTTTATGTTTTGCCCATTTCTTGACATAATTTTTGGAATTCTGTGTGTTCAATATATGAATCTTTTGCTGGTTATGTATTGCAAATATCTTCTTACATTTTATAAATTGTCTTTTGTGTCTTAAAGAATTGACATTTTAAATATTATCACAGTTTTGTGTAAAAGTCCTATGGATCTTTGATAGAAGTTAAACTCGAAAGAATTTATCAGTTGAATATTAGTCTATTTTAGATGCCATTTATGTCTCATTTAATATGGTTTCCATATGTGAAATTCCTTATCTTATTCTGAGAAAGCATTATATTTTTTACCTTTTCACACTGAGGTCTATAGTGCATCTGGTGGTCATTACTCAAGCTGAGTTAGAGGTTTAGAGTCACCCTTTTTCATATGGATATTCAGTTTTCCCAGCATCACTTATGGAAAAGATTATCCTTTTTCAACAGTTGCTGTAATTCATCTGAATATGTGTGTCCATTTATTTGTGGGCTGAAATTTGTCCCTACTACTTTATTTGACTATACCCATGCTGATATCGTGTTATTTTAATTACCTATGTTTTAGTCAATATTTCTGTTCAGCAGAATATGACCTCTTACCTTGCTCTTTTTCAAGAGTATCTTGATTATCACTGCCCTGGAAGATTTCCATATAAAATTCACATATATGCATGACCTCAAAAATTAAGTCATTTGTGTAAAAAAAGAAACAGTTTGCTCACATAACTAGTTTATATCTGATCAACTTAATTTTTAAATTGGAAAACAAACTCTTGGCTTGAACCAACTTTGTTTAAAAATGAAAACAAATGTTTTAATGGAAATAAGGCTGAGATCTGATTTCTTTTTTGTTTTTGTTTTATGATACTAGGGATTGAATTCAGGATGTTGGCTTTTCCAGGCAGACACTTAAGCCCCTGAGCCATATCCCCAGCTAAGCCTGAGATATTTACATAAACTTTTATCTTGATGAAACATCTTTATGATTAAAAATGAGTGATTTATGATTTCTTTATAGAAGTTTAATTTTCTGGGCTGGGGATTTATTTATTTATTTATTTATTTATTTATTTATTTATTTGCGGGACAGGGGTTCAAATTCACGACCTCGTGCTTGCCAGGCAGGCTCTTGTGCCACAGAGCTATCTCTGGCCTGGGGATTTGGCTCAGCGCTAGAATGCTTACCTAGCAAACTGGAAGCCCTGGGTTCAGTCCTCGGCACCAAAAGCAAAACAAAACAACAACAAAAAAGTTTAATTTTCTGTAGACAGAAGATGCTGGATTTTCCATAAAGGGAATCTCTCAAGTATATGGTATGTTCTTACCTGAATCAGACGCTGGTTGCTTTGACTGCCTAGTATTTATGTGTAGCTTCAAAAGTCTTTTAGTAAGATGGTTATTAAAATGATTTGAGTGGGCCTGGCGGGATGGCTCAGTGGTCTAAAGCGCCTGCTTGGAAAAGCTTGGGCAGCTTCAGGGACCGCGGTTCAATCCCCGGCACCACATGCTGCACCAGCCCTGCCCTTGGGGTGGGCTGAGCCGGCCATAAAAATGAGTGAATAAACAAACAAAGGTTCTGAAACACGAAAAATAAATAAATAAATAAATAAATAAATATTAAAAAAATGATTTGAGTGATAAGTGGTTCTAAATACAAGGAATCAGATATATAAAATGTAATTATTTACTGAAATATTTAAAAAGAGTGACATGTTAACAAAGGAAGTTATAAATACTTTAAGATAAGTATTATTGGGCCAGCCAGGTAGCTCAGCAGACTAAAGTGCCTGCTTAGACACAGCAGATTGGCTGGGGTTCTATGCCTTGCATGCTGTGACAGCGCTGCCCCCATGGCATGCTGAGACAGTGGGTAATTGAGACTGGGCATGGTGACACATACCTGTAATCACAGCTCTTGGGAGGTTGAACACATGTGGATCACTACAAGTCTGATCTACATGGTAAGACCCTGTAGACCCTGTACTATGTATTTAGTACATAAAAAAGATAAGTATTATTTGCATTAATAGCCATATTTATATATGGAGTACTCCATAATCTGTAGATATACCTTGGGAAAACAAAAACTGATATAAATATTTTAATGCTAAATTCATTGAGACATCCTAAAATTAAAACACTTTTGGCCCCTACAATTCCACAAGGTGCTCAAAGTGGTGGCCATTCACTCCCATAAATTTATTAGTATGATAAATTGCTGCTAGGGTAACCTTGGTCACTGAGATTGTTGGACATGCATTTTCAGTTTCTTCTGTAAGTGTAGTGGATTTTCTGCAATACACACCATCTTATAGTGTCTTTCATATGAAGGTAACAATATCAATTGACAAAGCATCACACTATTTTCCTTTTTCTGAAGTATACAGTTTCTTGATGGACTCCATACTTATGCATGTTATCTGTGAAGAATGTATTGCTTATATGATTTTTTGACACAGATAAAATTCAGCAATAATATAGAACTAAATTTCCATGGCTGTCTTCCAATGGAGGAAAAATCAAGGTTTTCAGAATTTAAGAGAAGAACAAAGTGAAGCTCAAGGGATTGCTCCTCACTACAGCTGTCTTTTTCTATATGAAATAAGGATGAGAAACCAGATATTTCTCAGAGTTAGTTTCACCACAATCAGCTTCTAAGTATCAAGGCAGAAGTTCCAGCCAGGAAAAATTGTCAAGATTTTTAGTGTTAACGAGTGACTCCATACTGAGCTTGTGGAATGGCCTTCCACCACACAAAAGAGAAAGATCAGTACGGCATGATACTGAGTTTTGGATGTTAAATATGGAATGCTTTTGACTCCAAACTATAGACACAGCTATTCTTTCAAATGGAAGCTAGCGAGATTTACAGTGGAGAACTCTGAGGTTATGAATTGGCACAATTTAAAATTTTCTCTTTTTGCAAAGTTGCAAACATATGGCAAACCATACAATTTCTCACTTCTGCTGCTATGCATAACTGCAGATACATAACTTTGTTGCATCTTTTTGGCTTCTTGATTGAATGCCTCTTCATTTTGGTATTGACTTAAATTCTTGTGTTACAAATGCTTAATCTTTCCCTGGTGCACATTTACATGATATTAATACACTTCTTCTTGATATGAGACCATAGGATGAGATTGGATACACTGAACTGATCTGAGGCAAAGGTAAACATGCCTTCAATTATATTCGTCATGTTTCCTGTAAAAACCCATACCAAGAGATAGTATCGAGTTATTTAGCAGAAACCATAGGATACCAGCTAACTTCTTACAGATAAGAGCAAACCATGGCTGGTAATGTATTCAGCAAAATCATGTGTATATAAAACTTTACCCTGGATAAGGAGGTAAGGAAACACTAAAGTTTGTGCCAGTTACATATTCACTTATCTGGTCCAGGTCTAGCTTCCTTTCCTTATTAAGTCCATGTTACAAAAAGTACCAGACACAAAGGCTATCTTAGAACATAAGGTTAGTTAAACTACTTTAACTTTGAAAACTGATGCTGTTTAATATCTAAACTAATTTTGGGCTGGATGTAAATATATCTAAGATATGCTTTAAGCAAACATGTGTCCCTACTCAAGGTTTTATCACTCACTAATGTTTTTCTTATTATCTAGCTAGCATTTGCCTTAGTTTGAAAATAAGATTTTGTTTCAGAAAGAAAATTTAAGTTTTAACTAAAGTGAACACAAAGAAACATAAAAATGATACAAATAATTGATAAGTTTATAAACTAGACATTATTGTTAATATGTTGGCGCATTTTCAGTCAAACGTGTGTGTGTGTGTGTGTGTGTGTGTGTGTGTGTGCGTGCATGATGTCCACATGTTTGGGATAATAATGGATGTATTAACTTCAGGTAATATATATTTCATCTTGTAACTAGAAGAATATACTGTAATGATTTCCCACTTATTGAACATTTATGTTGCTTTTGATCTTTCACTATTACTGTGTTTTATACAAGTTATCAGCAACTTTCTAATTATTATTACTCTATCATCACTTCCTTAATGTAGAGCTCAGGTAAATTTATTTGGTGAAAGGTTACAGCAGGCTTTTGCTACTGTACTCTTCCAATAAATAAAATAAAATTTATAATTAAAAAAATAAAATATAGGGCCTGGGGAGATAGCTCAGTGGTTCAAGTGCCTGCCTTGCAAGTGCAGGGTCCTGAGTTTGATCCCTAGATATGAAAAATAATAAAAATAAAAAATAAAAATGATGCAGAATTTCAAAATAAGATAATTGGAAATTGACAATATTTATTACATTGCATGTTGAATTTAAAGTAGTTGCTCAGATTTTCAGATATAGGCATATAAGACATATAAAACAATGTAAACACTAACTTCTTTTTAACGAAGTAGTAGAAATTAGTAGTACAATTATCTTTGCTATCTTCTTTTCTCCTTTCCCCAATTGTTCTTTCCTTTTTAATAGTATCTCATTTACTCTTCTCTTGTTTCTGGGACAAATATCCAACACCCAAAATGAAGGAAGGAAAGGTTTATTTAGCTCACAGTTATTGGAGGTTCAGTCCATACTCAGCTGTCTCCAAGGCAGAGCAGCACATGACAGAGAACAGCAGTTCATGGCAGCAGAACAGCAACAATGGCAACTGAGAGTCTGTCTTTCTGTCTCTGTCTCTCTCATATTACATTCAGGCTCTCTACATCAGGCTGGGTAAAACACTCCCACCCATAATCCCAGCAGTACTAAGATCTATAATCCCAGCCTTGGATCACCCATAATCTCAATGGGTCATGAGTTAATTTCAAAATCTAGAAGTCCCCACCCATGACTGCATTAGACTGTGGGGTGACAACTAAATATATACCGTAACTTTTTTTATTTGCAGTAGCGGGCATTGAATTCAGGACCCTGTGCTTGCCAGGCAAGCACTTATTCTACTAAGCTATCTCCCTGGCCTTATTTATATGTTTTTAAAATTCATTTCCATATTATAATATCTATGATACCATTTCAATTCTAATTATACTTTCAATTTCTTACACTAGGAAGACAATACAACATTTACATATGTGATTCTAATTTATTTCACTTGTGAGTATGGTCTCCAGTTACATGCATTATGTATAAGAGCCTCAAGTTTATCTTTCTTTACAGTTAAGGTAGTCTTTTATGGAATTTTTTGAGTCTTCTATGTAGAGAATCATGTCATCTGCAAGTAATGACTATTTAACTTCTTTTTTATCTCCATTCATTTTACTTCTCCCTCTTGTCTAATTTTTATGGCTACTGCCTCCAGAACTATACAGAATGGGAGTGGTAATGGTAGACATCCTTATGTTTCTTATTTTAAAGTGTAAGAGATAGATTTATGAGATTGAGGTAAAGACCAACTATTCTGATTTTCTGTAGGTTTTTTTTTTTAATCATGGATGAATGTTGGAACTTACTAAAAGCTTTTCCTGCATGTGTTGAGCTAATCTTGACATTTTTGTCTTTGGCCCTATTGATATGGGGCATTACATTTATTGATTTGCATATGTTGAACAAACCCTACCTTCCTGGGGCTATTCCCACTTATTCATCATATACTGTTCTTGATCACTTCCTCTATTCTCTTTACTAGTATATTATTGAGGAGTTTTGCATGTGTGTTCATTTGAGAGATTGCCCTGTAGTTCTCTTTTTTGGTTGGCTTTCTCTCTGATTTTGGTATCAGTATAATACTTGCCATCAGGAGTGAGTCAGGGAGAACTGCTTCTTTTTTAAATTCATTGAAGAATTTGAGAAGAGTTGACAATAAATATTGTCTGAATTTCTTATAGAATTCAGTTGTGAATCCATATGGATCTGGGCTTTTGTATTTTTTTAAAGAATAAAAAATAGTGATAGAAATAAACAGCATTACAAGTGATGCACAGTTTCACTAAACAAAGTAATAGAAATTCAACAATGGTTGCTGTATTGCATGATGTCATCTTCAACTTCTGGTTGAACTTCTGGTTGACGACATCAGATATACAAGAGTGCTTTAAAGAAAAAACAAAACAGTTGAAAAAAAAGTTGTGAGAAATTAAGAAGTAAATAGTAAGCATAAAAAAGAAACAAATTAAGCATTAACTACTCCTTTCAAAAGACCAGTAGAGCGACTTTTGCCTGTGTTTGCTGACCGGATGCTTGCCCACCTGGAGCCCAGGGACCAATGCACATGTAGCTATGGACTTTTGCCTGTGCACCACGACAAGAACTTCCCCATCCAGACCCCAGACCCGGCACCTCCTGTGGAACTCTGAAGCAAAATTCCTTGCAGAAAAACTGGGTTCAGAACCTCCCAGCTAATCCAGGAACTGAATATCTTGCCAGAGGAGCTCAGTGGGTTCATTTCCATGGGCAGCAGCAAGAAGAAGTGGAGCACAATAGCCAATCGCAGCCAGGCACATCTGGACAAATTCCAACTTGGTAGATCTGGATCCAAATTTCTACAGGTGATAATGATATAACTTCACCAAAGCTCTACATCAAAGGTCAAAGGACAATACTATACAAAATGACAAAGGGAAGGAGCAAGATGCAATCGTGTGCCCTTAACCCAAATGCAGGAGACACTAGCATAGAAGAAAATGGAAATCACACAGCTGAAATCTCTGAGTTAATAGCATCTGAAGTTAAGAGACAAATGCTGAAAGGTATAGAGGAAATAAGAGCAGAAATAACATTTGTAGAAAAAAATTACTCTGTGAATTAATACTATCTAAAGTAAAGGAACAACTGCAGAAAGGTAGTGAAGAAGTCAAGGTAGATAAGAATCTCTGAAGTAAACACAGAAAGGATAACTATAATGAAAGAAGTAATAAATGCTTCTAAAGAAGACACTGATTGGGGGCTGGGGATATAGCTTAGTGGCATAAGCACCTGCCTGGCAAGTGCAAGGTCCTGAGTTCAATCCCCAGTACCGCAAAAAAAAAAAAAAAAAAAAAAAAAAGACACTGATAAAAAATTAGAGAATAGAAAAATGATGGAATCCTTGAATGAGCAATATCGGAAAGAAATAGATCCCATGAAGTAGTTTCAAAGAGATATACAGGAAAATAAAATCTCAATCACAAGCAGGCAACACCATATGAATGAAAGTGAAGATAGAGTTTCAGAACTTGAAGACACAGTTGTAGTGAGTGAAAAGGCAAGAAAAGATCTCGTAAAAACAACCTGGACGCAGGAAAAATAATTCAACACCTGCAAGATGATAGAAAGATGAACAATGTGAGACTAATAGGCATCAACAAAAACGGAGTCAATACAAAGAATATAAAAAGAATATGGGCAGAAGTAATAGCAGAAAACTTCCCAAGTTTCAAATAACAATCCGGCGTTCAGGTAATTGAGTCATATAGAATTCCAAATAACATCAACCCAACTGAAAACACATCCAAAAGTCAAGATGCCAGCAGTCCAGCAGAAGAATAATATATTAAAGCTGCTAGAGAAAAGAAACATCATAGTTAAAGGAAAACCCATCAGAATAATGGCTGATTTCTCTTCACAAACCAGGAAGTCAAGAAGAGCATTTAACAGAGTGCTTCAAGTCCTCCACTAAAAGAAATTCCAGCCCACACTGCTATACTTCACAAAACTCTCTTTTAAGTATGAGGTAGAAGTGAAATACTTAAATGACAAGAACAGCTAAAGAATTTCATGGTATCAAAGCCAACCCTACGCAGATTACTAAAAGACATTTTAGAGAGGGAACAAAATGACCCAAACTGAATAAATGAAAACATAAAGATCCCACCAAACAGGGCAACCAATTATACACAGGAGAAAAGGAGTAAATAATAATAGGAAAAAAATGTCAATCATACGACAATACCTTCCAATTATAACCATCAATGTAAACGGACTTAATTCTCCAATTAAAAGAAATAGACTGGTACAGTGGATTAGGAAGCAAAATCCGACAATATGCTTTATGTAAGAAACACACTCGGGGCCCGGCGGGATGGCTCAATGGTCTAAAGCCCCTGCTTGGGAAAGCTTGGGCGGCTTCAGGGACCTCGGTTCGATCCCCGGCACCACATGCTGCGCCAGCCCTGCCCCCGGGGTGGGTTGAGCCAGCCATAAAAATGAGTGAATAAACAAAGGTTCTGAAACAAGAAAAAAATAAATAAATAAAATTTAAAGCAAAAAAAAAAAAAAAAAAAGAAACACACTCAAGTCATAAAGAAATTCATAAGCTGAAAGTCAAAGAATGGAAGACAAAATTACATGCCCCAGCACGTCAGAAAAAAGCAGGGGTGGCAATCCTGTTTGCAGATTGTCTGAACTTCAAATCAAAGTCATTCAAATGAAATGAAGGCCACTACATACTGGTTGGGGAAAAATTCAAGGTGCAGAGCTAACACTCATAAGTATGTACGCACCCAACATGGGAGCACCGAGCTATATAAAACAAAACTTAATGCACATAAAAAATATAATATCCAATGCCACAGTCTTAACAGGAAACCTTAAAGTCCCTTCATCCCAAAAGATAGATTAAACAGACAAACAATTAGCAAAGAAGTAGCAGATCTGATCCAGAACTTTGAACAAGTAGACTTAGTGCACATATACAGAGTGTTCCAGCCAGCCACTTCTGAAAAACTTTTTTCAGGTGCACAGGGGGCATTTTCTAAAATAGACCACTTACTAGCACATAGAACATGCTTAAGTATATGCAAGAAAACAAAAGTTATCCCATGCATATTATCTGATCACACTGCAATGAAACTGGAAGTAAATGACAAAAGAAACCACAAAAACTTCAGAAGTACATGGAAATTAAACAACACTCTCCTGAAGAATCAATGGCTTACAGAGGAAATTAAATGAGAAATTAAACAATACCTGGAGTTTAATGAAAATTCAAACACAACCTAACAGAATTTATGTGATGCAATGAATGCAGTTCTTAGAGTAAAATTTATAACTCTGAAATCAAACATTAAAAAATAGAATGGGATAAAAAAAATACCCTGATACAGAATCTAGGAAGTGCAAACCATAACCAAAACCCAAAGATGGTAGGAAATAATAAAGATTAGAGCAGAAATTAATTCAATTGAAACTAAGAAAACAAAGAACTAATGAATCAAATAGCTAGTTGTTTGAAAGTGTAAACAAAATTAATAAGCCCGGCTAACCTCATCAAAAAAAGGAAAGAAAATGAACTCGAATTCAACCAATAAGAAATGAAAGGGGTTAAATTACCACAGACCTAGTGGAGATTTAGAAGATCATTAATAGCTACATTGAAAATCTTTACTCTCACAAAATTGAGGACACAGATAAAATGCATTGATTCTTAGAAATATACAATTTAACAAAACTGAATCAAGATATGGAACTCTCAATAACCCAATAAAACCCAATGAAATAAAAAAAATTAATAAAAAAACCCTACCGACAAAGAAAGTCAGGGTCCTGAGCAATTCACTGCTGAATTCTACAAGAAAGTTACAGAAGATATAATCCCAATGCTCCTCAAAATCTTCAAGGAAATTGAAAAGGAAATAATCTTCCCCAAATAATTCCTGGAGGCAAGTATTATTTTGATACCCAAACCAGAGAAAGATGCAACTAAAAAACAGAACTACAGGCCAATCTCTTTCATGAACATAGATGCAAAAATTGTCAATAAAATACTAGCAAATAGAATTCAACAAATCATTAAGAAGATTCTATATCATGCCCAGGTAGAATTCATCCCAGGAATGTAAGAATGGTTCAACATGATCAAATCTGTAAATGTAATACATCTATAGAGCCAAATGCAAAAACCACATGATCATCTAAATTGCTGCAGAAAATGCTTTTGACATAGTCCAACACTCATTTATATTCAATGTTCTACAGAAAATTGGAATAGATTTCATAAAAGCCGTCTATGACAATCCAATGGCTAGCATAATTCTAAATGGGGAAAAACAGAAGTCTTTTCCTCTCAAATTTAGTATAATACAAGGTTGTTCTCTATCTCTACTCCTACTCAATATTGTTCTGGAATCATTAGCTAGAGTGAATAGACAAGAGAGAGAAGTAGAAGGAATAAGAATAGGTAAAGAAGAAGTTAAGTTATCATTATTTGCAGATGACATGATACTGTATTTGGAAGACCAAAAAAACTCCACAAAGAAGCTACTAGAATTAACATGCAAATTCAGAAGCGTACTAGGACACAAAGTCAATAGCATTCCTCTACACAGATAACAAACATAGTGAGGAGGAAATTAGAGAAACAATACATTTTATAATAGTGCTGGCTAAAATGAAAGACTTAGGAATTAATGTAACTAAAGAAGTAAAAGATCTATTCAGTGAAAACTACAGTACTCTAAACAAAGGGATCCTAGAGGATTTCAGAAAATGGAAAAATATTTCACGCTCCTGGAAAGGAAGAACTAACATAGTGAAGATGGCCATATTTCCAAAATTGTTATACAGATTTAATGCAATCACTATCAAAATACCATCAACATACCTCACAGACTTGGTGAATTCATTGCTAAAGTTTATTTGGAACAAGAAAAGACTTAGAATAGTGAGGAAAATCCTTGGCTACCAAGGTAAGGCAGGAGGCATTACAGTTGCTGACTTAAAATTATACTAGAAAGCTACTGTGATAAAATCACCATGATATTGGCAAAAAAAAAAAAAAAAAAAAAAAAAAAAAAAAAAAAAAAAAAAAAAAAAAAAAAAAAAAAAAAAAAAAAAAAAAAAAAAAAAAAAAAAAAAAAAACCTGAGGATCAGTGCAATAAATTAGAAGATGCAGAACCAAATACAAACACACTCAGCCGACTTATCTTTGACAAAGGGGACACACATGTTTCAAACATGTTTACTGGTTCAAAGATAGCCTCTTTAACAAATGGTGCTTGAAGCCGGGTGTGGTGGCTCACGCCTGTAATCCCAGCACTTGGGAGGCTGAGGCAGGAGGATGGGTGCGAGTTTGAGACCATCCTGGGCTACAAAAGTGAGCTCAAGGCCAGCCTCAACTGCATAGCAAGACCCTGCCTCAAAAAGACAAAAAAACAAACAAACAAAAAAAAAACAAATGGTGCTTGAAAAACTGGCTTTTTTTTTTTCAATTCTTTTATTGTTTAAATTTAACAATGGTTATATTACATATTTTCATCATCGGATCAGTTTAGATTAATACATATAGGTATATAAGATTGATCAAACAACTAAACATTAACCTTTCTAAATCCACATTACTTTTTTTTTTCTTTTCCCCCTTTTTTTTCTTTGAAAGTTGACAT